>CAWZYM010000341.1:332500-340000 GCA_963966185.1 Rhabditoides inermis | reverse complement strand
TTACTTTTATTCCCGTGATGTGTTGGATGACCTGGTGACTGTGGATAGTCTGGTGTCTGTGATGGAAAGACGAAGAAACGGCGACGGCCACCGTCCAAGAAAGACTAGAAGAAGTGGAACCCATGGCTCAAGTCTCTCTCTATTTCCCTTCTCTCTCTCTCTCTCTCTCTCTCTCTCTCTCTCTCCCTTTCTGTTTATTTTTATTCCCGTGATGTGTTGGATGACCTGGTGACTGTGGATAGTCTGGTGTCTGTGATGGAAATACGAAAAAAACGGCGACGGCTACCGTCCGAGAAAAACTAGAAGAAGTGGAACCCATGGCTCAAGTCTCTCTCCATTTCTCTTCTCTCTCTCTCTCTCTCTCTCCCTTTCTGTTTATTTTTATTCCCGTGATGTGTTGGATGACCTGGTGACTGTGAATAGTCTGGTGTCTGTGATGGAAAGACGAAGAAACGGCGACGGCCACCGTCCGAGAAAGACTAGAAGAAGTGGAACCCATGGCTCAAGTCTCTCTCCATTTCCTTTCTCTCTCTCTCTCTCTCTCTCTCTTTCTCTCTCTCTCTCCCTTTCTGTTTTTTTTATCCCGTGATGTGTTGGATGACCTGGTGACTGTGGATATTCTGGTGTCTGTAATGAAAAGACGAAGAAACGGCGACGGCCACCGTCCGAGAAAGACTAGAAGAAGTGGAACCCATGGCTCAAGTCTCTCTCTATTTCCCTTCTCTCTCTCTCTCTCTCTCTCTCTCTCTCTCCCTTTCTGTTTATTTTTATTCCCGTGATGTGTTAGATGACCTGGTGACTGTGGATAGTCTGGTGTCTGTAATGGAAAGACGAAGAAACGGCGACGGCTACCGTCCGAGATTGCCTAGAAGAAGTGGAACCCATGGCTCAAGTCTCTCTCCATTTCCTTTCTCTCTCTCTCTCTCTCTCTCTCTCTCTCTCTCTCTCTCCCTTTCTGTTTTATTTTTATTCCCGTAATGTGTTGGATGACCTGGTCACTGTGGATAGTCTGGTGTCTGTAATGGAAAGACGAAGAAACGGCGACGGCTACCGTCCGAGAAAGACTACAAGATGTGGAACCCATGGCGCAACTGTTTCTCTCAATTCCCCCCCCCCTTCTCTCTCTCTGTTAATGTTATTCCCGTAACGTGTTGGATGACCTGGTGACTGTGGATAGTCTCTTAACTCCCTGGAAGATTGTGTTGGAGAGACTCTCTTTAATACATCCTTCCAGGGAGTTGAGAATAACGATTCGTCTGGTTCTTTCTACGCCGGTGAAGAACTGCTTAAAAAAGAATCTGTTCCTATACAATTGTCGATGGTAGAGCTAGAGACTAAGAGACTCATCCGGAATCGTTATATCTGAATGATATGACAGGATAGAGTAGGTCTGAACTACAGTTCGCGTCAGGCGTTCATCCATGAATCACTTCGCCCATTCAGGTCTTCCTTCTCCAGAGGACCTCTCTCTTCCCCCCATTCCCACCCAACCAGCGCCGGCCGTTTTTTCATTCATGGCTCCACCCGCGCCAGTCAGTCACTTTTTAGCCACATCTCTCCAACACATCCTTCCAGGGAGTTCCTCTCCCACAGACCAGTATGTATTTTCCGAGGCGAGGCAGGTACTACTTTCCCAAAACCAAAACCAACAAGGAGATCCCTCCCCCGAACAGTAAGTGGCACATTTCTTCTACTTCATCATTTATCTCCAACAAAAACTTCAAAACGCTGCAAAGTAAACAACTTCAAACAATATTCACAGCAAAACACTTGTAGTGGGAAACGCCAAACATGCATATCTAGATAATCGGATAAGACAAAGGGCAGGGTGCATATGAACACAAGTGGATAAAGTAAAGTGAGTAGGTGAAATCTAAAAAAAACTAATTCGTAGATGTCGTCAGCCTCCTGCTACGAGGGGCGCATTCCAAACGGCTGAATGAAGATCTCTCCATACGACTCGCTGGTCGCTGGTCCGCATCGATCTTGCGGTTCTTCAGCAAAACTGAAAACTAATGGCCAATTCAGCAATTACAAAATGAAACCTGCAAAATGGCGTACCAAGTGCAGAGTAGAAGCGAGCGGCCTCCTTGGCGTCGTTGCCGGAGATGCACAGCGAGAGAGCAATCTCATCTGAGTCTCTTTCCTTTCCTTGCACCCATTCATGAACTTGCTGAAATCAATTCGTATTTCTCATTTATCTCCCCTCCTATCGTCGCGACTCACTTGAGCATGATCTTGGAATGTTTGTTGGGTAGTCCACTCGCGTGCTCCGTGTCGTTGACCATGTCCGCTGAGCGGTCGATTATGCTCTTCGGTTCGTCCAACATATCCAGCGTGCTGCGACGAGGATCCACTGAAGAGGAAAATGAATAATAAATGGAATATGGTCAATATAACCCACTTCCGTTGAACGATCTGGCGCGGAGTCGAGGCGCCTGCATCGACTCGTCATCCACGCGCTCGCGCATGTTCAGATCGCCGTCGAGGTACTGGAACGATAGACATGGACGTCGAACACAACCATCGACCCACTCTGGTATCATTGCCATTGCGCTTATCGAGGTGGCAGCTCATCTCCATGTTCATGTCCATGTCCATCATACCGCCACGAGTCAGATCGGGGCTAGAATAAACAAGTTACCTAGGTATAATAGCATCAACTCACTTGAGCGTGTCGCTCTTCATGTACATCTCTTCTCGATAGCTTTCCTGCAGCTCCAGCCATTAAGCGACCAGGCTGCTCCCCATGAACACATTCCTCGGCTGCTCGTCCATCGACATGTCCATTCCGCCTCTCTCCTTCCTCCTGATCTCGTTGTTGAGGGACATGTCCTCCTCTTTCATTTCTTTCTTCATCAGCCGATGGCGACGAGAGCCAGTCAGCGACGTCATCTCTAACTGCTCATGCAGCGGATGCGACTCACGAACTGCAGCAATAGGCAACTTACCCTTCTTCCTGAACAGGAGGCGCGCCCTGGCGCCTCCCATGTTCTCGGTGAACATTGGAGGACCTAACAGCTGCAGAGTGGAGATGAAGATGAGGGATCTACAAACCGTAAATTAAATTAATAACACACAAAACACAATATTCACCATCACCTTGATCAACATGTGTCCTCTTTCGAGCGCATAGTATCATCGTAGTTGGCCGTGCACTCCTTCATCTCTTCCTAAAACAAATTCTTATTGGACATTATTCTATTTTTTTTCAGGATCAGTAACTCACATATGTGTCCTAAATGATCTCGTCTCTGCGAATGCGCCTCCTCTAGAACCCACAGGAACAGGTTCTATTCAAGAGTCGAGTAGCGGCGGGTCGACTCGGCTGCCTTTGGCGGCTGAGCGTCTATGTCCATCATCTCATCCACCTGCACATTCATCAGCTGAATCTGCCTCCTCTCCACACTCGCCCTCCTCTGCTTCGACTCCTCGATCCTCGTCCTCCGGTTACGCAACCGCGCTCGGTTCGACGTGCGCGCCGCTGGCAGGGTCACGCGGTCCCATGTCCATCATGTCCATAACGCCAAACGGATCGAGGAAATGCTGCATCTGCGGCGTCGGGGAAATAGGCGAGCTCATTCCAGGCACGCTCACGCTGGCATTTCTGGAGGCGTTGAGAGTGCGCTGCAACGGAGTGCGTGCGACTTCCTCGCCACTGCAAACAAATAAATCAGAGAAATGATACGACTACAAACCGTTAAGATCTCCGAAATCATCTTGGCATCTAGGCGCGACTTAAGGAATTCCATACCAGGAAGAGCCATCTAAATTGAACACAATAAAACTAGGTTTCCCTGTTCACTCGAACAGCACTCACGTCCTCGAGCATGTGCGCGTTGTTGGGATTGAGCCAAGGCGCGGAATGTTGGCCTGGCAGCTGACGGCCGGCAGCTCCGAACGCTACCTCCACAGAGTCACCCGAAGACGACGCCCTCTGTCTCGAGATGATGGTGGTGTTCATGCCACTGAAGGGAGTCATAAAGTACTCTTCACACACACAAAAAAAAATCACTCACGGCACTCCGAAATCATCGAGCAACATGTTGTCTCCGAACCGAGGCGGCTCCAGATCGTCGATCGGCAAGTCGACGAGGCCAGTGTCCACCGGATCTCGCAGAGTGATATCCTCATATCGAGCCTGGTTCCGGATCTGAAACAACGTTCCACGAATGTAAACACCCATGATCCATGCTTACCGGACCGACGTCTATGTTCATCCTGAACGGATGGTAGACGCCCGACTGGTTGACGAAGTCGTTCGCCTCTCTTCTCCAACTCATCTTCTTCCACCTCGTTTTCGTCACCATCGTGCTTCTTTCTTCTCCTGAAATTAAAACTTCATCTTAGTGAGTATTGCATACATAATATACATAATAATACATAAGTATAAGTATATAAGTAATACATAAACTATTTGAGAGAAAAAACTCACCAAATCAACTGGAACTCACTGGTACAAACGAGAAGCAACGGAAGCGAGAAGAACATTCTGCAAGGATACCGTATTAATAAAAAAACATAGCAAAAAACACGAAAAAAACAATAAAAATCGATTTTTCATCAATTTAGACCCATTTCAAAAATTGATCAGTTTCACGCCACACGCAATTATGTTTACGGTAATAATTTTACCGCTATAGGACTAAATTTGCTTCTAGTCGGTCAATAGTACTTAAAAGTAATTTGATTTTTTTTTGAATAATCGTTTAAATATGTTTAATGTCATTTTTCAGCCGACTTCTCAAAATGATGAAGATTAAACACTCGACTTACGTGAGATCAACACTCGCAAGGGAACACAACTGGTCGATTGAGTGAGGTCTCACCATATCTGCTAGCCAAACTCAGGTTCTTCACTTAGGCAAACGAAATCCGCTCTATGCATTTCCCCATGGTACAGTGTCTATAGAATCCCCAGAGTTTGTTAAAGATCTTGGTGTGTATATCTCTACTCGCCTCTCTTTCGATGACTACATTAAACGCATTGTCGATCGCACACTTTGGGGAATCAATTAATCAATGACTTCTTACGAACATACCGTACCCGCAGTAAAGCCGTTATTTGCGTTCAACGGTATTTCACCAGACGAATCTGCCATAGAAACGGCATTTTCAATCCAGAATACTCAGTTAGATTCTGCCTGCTAAGCTTGGAGACTCTCGAGTCACGACGAGTCGTCACTCATTTGAACCAGTCGAGCTCTCTCCTCTCTCCTCTCTCCTCTCTCTCTCCCCCCCCTCTCTCTCTCTCCTCTATGACTGTCATTTGTATCAAGGTACGATGGTATGTAGCGACTGAGAGTGGTGCTGATTGCAGTGGTCGGTGCGCGTGTGAAGTGTGAGTGGGCAGTGTGTGCCGAGTGTGCGCAGTCTACCCGGCCGGCACGCAGCTCGCATTCGACGAATAGAGCAGCGAGAGCGGCGTGTTGCGAGTCGAGCTCACTTGTCGTTGCTCACTTGAACCAGTCTCTCTCTCTCTCTCTCTCTCTCTCTCTCTCCTCTATGACTGTCATTTGTCACAAGGTACGATGGTAGTGACCAAGAGTGATGCTGGTTGCAGTGGTTGGTGCGCGTGTGAAGTGTGAGTGGGCAGTGTGTGCCGAGTGTGCGCAGTCTACCCGGCCGGCACGCAGCTCGCATTCGACGAATAGAGCAGCGAGAGCGGCGTGTTGCGAGTCGAGCTCACTTGTCGTTTTTCACTTGAACCAGTCTCTCTCTCTCTCTCTCTCTCTCTCTCTCTCTCTCTTTCTCTCTCTCCTCTATGACTGTCATTCGTATCAAGGTAAGATGATAGTGACTGAAAGTGGTGGTGGTTGCAGTGGTTGGTGCGCGTGTGAAGTGTGAGTGGGCAGTGTGTGCCGAGTGTGCGCAGTCTACCCGGCCGGCACGCAGCTCGCATTCGACGAATAGAGCAGCGAGAGCGGAGTGTTGCGAGTCGAGCTCATTTGTCGTCGCTCACTTGAACCAGTCTCTCTCTCTCTCTCTCTCTCTCGCTCTCGCTCTCGCTCTCTCTCTCTCTCTCTCTCTCTCTCTCTCTCTCTCTTCTCTATGACAGTCATTTGTATTAAGGTACGATGATAGTGACTGAGAGTGGTGCTGATTGCAGTGGTTGGTGCGTGTGTGAAGTGTGAGTGGGCAGTGTGTGCCGAGTGTGCGCAGTCTACCCGGCCGGCACGCAGCTCGCATTCGACGAAGAGAGCAGCGAGAGCGGCGTGTTGCGAGTCGAGCTCACTTGTCGTCGCTCACTTGAACCAGTCTCTCTCTCTCTCTCTCTCTCTCTCTCTCTCTCTCTTTCTCCTCTATGACTGCCATTTGTATCAAGGTATGATGGTAGTGACTGAGAGTGGTGCTGGTTGCAGTGGTTGGTGCGTGGGTGAAGTGTGAGTGGGCTGTGTGTGCCGAGTGTGCGCTGTCTACCCGGCCGGCACGCAGCTCGCCATCGACGAAGAGAGCAGCGAGAGCGGCGTGTTGCGAGTCGAGTTCACTTGTCGTCGCTCACTTGAACCAGTCTCTATCTTTTTCTCTCTCTCTCTCTCGCTCTCTCTCTCTCTCTCTCTCTCTCTCCTCTATGACTGCCATTTGTATCAAGGTATGATGGTAGTGACTGAGAGTGGTGTTGGTTGCAGTGGTTGGTGCGTGTGTGAAGTGTGAGTGGGCAGTGTGTGCCGAGTGTGCGCTGTCTACCCGGCCGGCACGCAGCTCGCATTCGACGAATAGAGCAGCGAGAGCGGCGTGTTGCGAGTCGAGCTCACTTGTCGTCGCTCACTTGAACCAGTCTCTCTCTCTCTCTCTCTCTCTCTCTCTCTCTCTCTTTCTCTCTCTCTCTCGCTCTCTCTCTATCTCTCTCTCTTTCTCGCTCTCACTCTCTCGCTCTTTCGCTCTCTCGCTCTCTCTCTCTCTCTTCTATGACTGTCATTTATATCAAGGTACGATGGTAGTGACTGAGAGTGGTGCTGGTTGCAGTGGTTGGTGCGCGTGTGAAGTGTGAGTGGGCAGTGTGTGCCGAGTGTGCGCAGTCTACCCTGCCGGCACGCAGCTCGCATTCGACGAAGAGAGCAGCGAGAGCGGCGTGTTGCGAGTCGAGCTCACTTGTCGTTGCTCACTTGAACCAGTCTCTCTCTCTCTCTCTCTCTCTCTCTCTCTCTTTCTCTCTTTCTCTCTTTCTCTCTCTCCTCTATGACTGTCATTCGTATCAAGGTAAGATGATAGTGACTGAGAGTGGTGCTGATTGCAGTGGTTGGTGCGTGTGTGAAGTGTGAGTGGGCAGTGTGTGCCGAGTGTGCGCAGTCTACCCGGCCGGCACGCAGCTCGCATTCGACGAAGAGAGCAGCGAGAGCGGCGTGTTGCAAGTCGAGCTCACTTGTCGTCGCTCACTTGAACCAGTCTCTCTCTCTCTCTCTCTCTTTCTCCTCTATGACTGCCATTTGTATCAAGGTATGATGGTAGTGACTGAGAGTGGTGCTGGTTGCAGTGGTTGGTGCGTGGGTGAAGTGTGAG
>CAWZYM010000341.1:325000-327500 GCA_963966185.1 Rhabditoides inermis | reverse complement strand
ATATATATATATATATATATATATCTTTCTCTCTCTCTCTCCCTCTCTGCTAATGTTTATTCCCGTGATGTGTTGACCTGATGACTGTTAATGGCCTGGTGCTGGTGTCTGTGATGGAACGAAACAAGCAGAGAAAGAAACTACGACGGCTGCTGTCCGAGAAAGACTACAAGAAGTGGAACCCACGGCACAAGTATCTCTCCATTTCCCCTCTTCTTTCTCCCTCTCTCTCCCCTTTCTTTCTCTCTCTCTCACTCACTGTCAATGTTCATTCCCGTGATGTGTTGATGATCCCTACTGACTATTGGTCAATCAGCAATTTCTGACCTCCCCTCTTCAGAAGTGCCACTTTGGTGCGCGGTGCACTAGTGGTGATTGGTGTTTCCGTCGTCGCCGGTCTCCGTCGCAGTTTCTTCGTCTGCTCGTTTCTTTTCATCATTAACAATAGATTATCCACAGCGCGGTCGGGTGGGAGGAGACGAGTCGACTGGCGTCTCCTCTGTCTTCTCCTATCCGAATATCCAGGCAGCCACTCGGGCAGCCACTACTCGCCTCGTTTCTGCATCCCTATCCAACAACAGCAAGAGAAGTGAGAAAAAAGACTGTTATTTCGTGATAATATTGTTTCACCACTGACAATTATTAAATTGCAATTGATTTGCACACTGTACTTCTTAGATAATTTGAATCTAATCTAAAACAGGTACATGTTATTTCAGATGTCTGTGTTTCGTATAGTTACGTTCAATAAAGTGTGCCCACATCCAGTTTATATTTGCAAACAACTGTACCATGAGAGAGTAATTAAACTATGCATGATGTGCTGTAAAATAAATAAAAAAAAACCTTCCTGTAAAATGTTCGCGCCAAATGCATACGGTAAAAATCGGTGCGTATCAGCTCAAAAGCATGCAGATACGCAGCGAACATGTGCGATGCGGAGTAAAAATTCAGCGATCCGTTTAGGCGTTTGGCCTACGTATGTCTGTATTCTTTCTCCGCTGAATCTCTGCCAGTTTTATTTTTGGCACTTTGGTACGCAATACATATTCATTGCGCTAACCTCGACTAAAGTTTATTCTGCATGCTTCAATGTGAGTTATTGTACTTGTTAAATTACTAGTTATGCTCTCGTGTTTGGCCCCGTGTTGTACTGCGTTTCGAACTGTTGATACGCAACGGTTCGAAATGCAGTCCTCTGCGGGGTCGACCTTTCAGGAGAACATAATATCATATTTTATCTGAAATGACTTTTCAGTTCGAGTTCAAAGAATAGTGAAGACACCTCAGGGTGAGGTGTCTGACTTTTAGATCATGTTCAAGACGGATGATGTACAACGGGAAGATAGGCCGCCATGGCCCACTTCGAGTGGCGCTGCTTGCTGCCGTCAAGATGGTGATCGCAAGCCAATCGCCAGGACCATGACTGCGTTTTCGAAGACAACTTCATTGTCTGGCCGGACTCATCGTCTGTGTGGCCTTATGTCTTAGGACTTTTTAGGTGATTTGCAATACTACAACATTTTTATAGCACTCGCGGTGCATAGCTTGGCGTGGAACATGGTCGTAGCCGGCCCACCTTTGGAACCGAAGACGTCTGCATCCAACATCGCCACGAGCGTGATTGTGTCCGCACTTCGCGAAATCGCCAATTCGTCGGGGAAGATCAAATTCTATACTCCCCCTTCGTCTGTTGGTGGGTGAACAGATTTCTAGTAAGCGTAATCTTAAATTCACGTTTTGGATTACCATTAATCTCGATAATATCTGTCATATATTTATTTTTAGTCTGGTTCTAGTAATGTATGTTCTTGTACGCCGAGTGTTACCACTTTCTCATCATGATTTTGGACATGATGAAATTGTCGGTGACTTTCGGATAGCAAGTAACATGGGGTACTGGTGTTTCCATATCATTTTTATTGAGAGATAGGCGGAGAAACATAAGTGTGCTGATAAGGAGGGGAATCTGGGGCCATATTTAAGTAACAGTGGGTAAATTTTAATTTTCCAAATTTGAGGTAAATACCAGCCGCAAACGTATCGCTGATTGTTCCCGCCGACTTAGTGTAGTTATGTTCGCCTATACGCGGGATACGTCCGTCATAACTACGAATTTCGAGACCTCTCACTTCATTGCGCCATTCGGATTGCAATAGAGAGATAGAGATAAACTCTCTCACCCCTATATCTATATCTCTCTAATCTCTCTTCTAGACCCGTTACGGTCGTGTTGTGGAGAGGAACGATCAGGAGCGTAGGGATTATTCGTCCAGTCTGCCCTCTATAATCCCTCTCGGATTTTGTCCAATGTACTGCCACGCGCCTCCTTCCGATCGCCAGTCTCGCCCCGCCAGTCGAGTATGAATGGACCGGATGCGGGGCGGCGACAGGTGTGGGTGTGGGAGGTGAGTCGACTGGCATCCAGTATGTCCCTTCCCCGGACAGCCACTCGCCTCGCCTCTCCTGCCCCACCCAACAACAACAAGAGAAGGGAGAA
>CAWZYM010000341.1:202500-320000 GCA_963966185.1 Rhabditoides inermis | reverse complement strand
GCATGAGCAAGAGAAGGGTGGCGTGAGAGAAGGTACATGATTTCATTTCGTGTTATATCGTTCTATCCCTGAAGTAGAACCCAGATAGATTTAGAATTGAGTGGAGGGCATCCCAATGAAGGAGTGACTGCCCTTTTCGAAAGAAAGCGTGCGATTCAGCCTGTGGTCTCCACTTGTTCGTCATTTAGAAAACTGAGAGAGTAGCCTGAGCTGAGTGAACGAGTTTGTGAGAGAGAAGGAGTAGACGAGTTTTTCAGTAGCTATTGTCAAACTCTTCTCGTCAAAGTTGGCGCGATGTGTAGTATGAACGGCATTATCTGGTTATAGTTGCAAGTTTACAACTACACACCGACATCGACAAGATCAGTATTTAAAAGATGTTTGAGGACAATATATCAAACATTTCCAAACGCGACTTCAACTCGGGATGATTGGGTTGCATATTTGGATATGTACAGACCAGCCCCTCCGGGCTGCTCCGCAGCCCTCAGAGGCTTGACCGCAGGGCCAGTCAAAAGACGAACTTGCTCTCTGATAACTCCGGCTTAGTCCTTGGCCCTGCGGGCCAGCCCCGGAGGGCTGCGGAGCAGCCCGGAGAGGCTGGTGTAGATCAATGATTGATTTGTGATCTGGGGCGAGAAGCTGCCTTTTATAGCCCCTGCTATGCGTTTCTGGAAAGTTCCACGACTTTCTGAAGAGACGCCGACAGACAGTCAGAGAGGGCGCAGACAGTCAGAGAAAAATCTCTGTAGGGGTGAATCTCTAGCACGCTCACCTGATTTTATTCCGTAGAAGCTTCTGGAAAGTTTCAAAAAGTTGATTACGACAACATGCAACTCGAGAGTAAAAGGAAAACAGTAAAAAAAACGGCATAGAGTATTGATTTTTCTTACTGTAGTGTACTGTAGGATTACTGTTGGAAACCGTAATCCACTGCGACATGATCCTCAACCCTTGAGGTGTTCATTGGTATAGGTGGTTGGGACCTCTGACCCTTTGGCGCGACAGGAGAGTCTGGACATACGCACAGTCTGGACATACACTCACCACGTTAGCGCTTTTTTAAGGAGTATTATGATCTCAATCACCTCTCACCAATCAGATCTCAAGCATGTAATAGTGTTAGTGACATTTGCCGCTATTCACACAATAGCGAAATGACTCATCGTTTTTATATTCGATCTTCTCGCTTCATGTCATGCGTTTGTTTTGTTTTCCGTTGTTTTTTTTATCATTTACGAGTTGTCCACTTGCAATATAATGTTTCGCACAAACAAGGCGAGTGCGATATCGAAGCGTATCTAACTCGGAATAAAATGCGAAGCAACAGTTGCAGTCATTAGCGATACGAACAAATGTCTTTTCTCTAATAGATATGTTTGAGCCAGTTTCTGCACTTTCTGAATTGTGTAGATATGCAGTCATTGTAGTACCAACGCGTTTCCCGCGCGAATCGTTACGTGATTCGCCCGTCCCTCACGCCTCGCCTCGCCTCGTCTTGGCGCAGCACACATAACAAGAACAAAAAGTGTTTCCTCCTCGATGTCAACGTTGACTTTGGTCAGCTTCTTAAAGTTAGTGCAAGGAACGTAGGTGACAAGAATGTAAACCTTGTGCACGGAGTCCTCGTCGTCTCCCTCGTCGTTGTTCTCGTCGTCGTACGGCGGGACAGACGGACGCGGGTTCGGAAAAGAACCACTCTCTTAGACCAGATAGCCTGGCTGAGGCGGGTGTCGATGCGGACATCCTAAGTCCTCATTTGCTCCGTGGCGAAAGCGCACCTCATGAAGAGCGCGGGAAGCGCGTCTCTTGAATCTAACTCCGTGAATCTTCTTGTGAAGGTTGATGGTGTACTCGCGGGTGACGACCTCGTTCAGGGCTGACCGCGACTTGCGGTCCTGCTTCGCCGGCTTTGCCATATTACTTCAAACGTGGGTAATTAAACATTCACTATGCATAACATAATAGAGTCAAATACCTTTACTAGTGCCATATCGTTACATATGCGTTATTTTTTTATGCGTACATGGAAAATGTTTTTATTCACATCCACACATGACCGCGGCGTGCGGCTCACGAGCACAAATTGTTGAAAAAATGATGGACCATTCGACGCTTCTGTTGTGTGCAAAGAAGAGGAGGTGATGATGGTGATGATGCCGTAAACAAGAACATTTCACGATGACTTTTTGATTGCCCGGTGATGGCGCGATGCGGTCACCTCCATTGTAGTAACAATAATACGTGAGTCTTCTAAACCGTTCTTGTTCTCTCCCTAGCACCATCGAGCAAGCTGAGCAGCTGAGTGCTTCTACTCATTATCTTTCTTTCGACGACCCTTTCTTTCGATAATGGTCATCTTTTTCCCACTTCTACCTCACAACTGACTATGTAGTTCATTGTCGTCCAGTAGAATCGCGTTTATTTGAACTCGCTTGTATGATCAAATTAAGTAAATGATCGAGTAAATATGATGAGAAAGAGTCAAATAATGAGAGAAATTACGGAATTTCGCTACAGTTGTTGATACTTGTGATTTCTATCCCTTTATCTCTTTCCCTCTCTACAGCTTTGCTCTTTCACTACATTCCTCATATCAGTCGAACACCGAGCACCCTCTTGTGCGGTCTCCTCCCCCTCCCCCATTTTTTGTTTGAAGACGATAGAATAATCAATGCCCCTCTATTATCAAGTATAATTTCTATGCCCCTGTCCTACCGGCTCATCACTGATGATGGTCCCGGCCGGTAGGATCACACATTCGGTCTGGTGAAAGGGACCGAAACCGAATGTGTGCCTTGTTAATTACATGTACTCTTTCCTGTATAATTTTGTCTAATACCTCTACTATCACCTATCGCATTATCCGTCGATGAACGTCGTACGTCCGTGTTTCACGCAATTTACAATCGAAATGATATTATTATTATAGTGTTTTATTCATAACAAATAGTTTCACAACACCTTGGAACATAACCATAATGATAATAGACATGAACTTATTTGATTAAAGAAAGGCATGGTCGTAGAGAAAGTTCCGCAGAGTGCGCTTTGGCTTACCACCCTCTCTCGGCCCCCGCCGACGCGCTATCCATCGCCGCCATTAGAGACGATACAAAAATACGAAAATGCGACACGAACCTAAACCACCTCCACAATCCCAAAGCGAGACACTCTAGATGCAACAAGAGACATAGTCTATACATTTCCCGCCATTCAAACACATCTGCAGAATCGAACGTAGGCTACACGGACTGAAATCTGCGATTGCCGGCTATGTGTACACACTTCGAGCTCTACGCGTCCAGCCATGTGTCCAGATAGTTTCCATTTTGGGATACCCCACACCTCTCCGCGGTTCCTCAGTTCATGTCAGCCACGTGCACAACCATATCTACATGCACAGAGGAAATGAGCCGGCGAGTTGCACCCCGGCGGCTAGTATACAAGACGACGCATTGCTTTTAACTGATTTCCTCAACTTAGCTTGAGCTACTGCGAAAAATGTACAGCCCATATGATTGAGAACTTACTTTTGACATTTGCGACAATGGACCACGTTTTCACAATTTGTATTTTATTTGTGTGTGTGTGAGTGTGTGTGTGTGTGTTTGTATTGTATATTTCTGTAGTTGTGCTTGAACGTAGCACAATGTTAGCTACCATCTGACGATGGACGCTGATGTATCATACTCTCTGTTCTACGTGCAGTGACGTGTCTTGGTTGCATTCAAACATACCTTCACACACATCATAAAAAAAACTCTCACCCAACTTTCACCTCACGTTACTTACCTTCTTATCTACCTCAATACTTTCACCTCTCACCAACTAAGACACGACTCACGTGGAACAAAGAGTATGATATTTACATGTGTATGATATATACATGTGTAATCATGTATGATATGCCTAGTGGTATGATTTGGATTTTGGATATGTACAATAGAGTATGACATATACAACAAGTATGATATGTACATTGAGAGAACTTGATTCATTGTCACAGATAGTTGTCAAAAGTAAGTTCTCTACTGAGTTGAATGATTTAAATTATTGATTTTAATGATTTGAAGCTATTGTACATTTTTCGCGATAGACCAAACTAAGTAGAGATTAACAGCTGAATGCATTGCGTCATCTTTTATACTTGCCGCCGGCGTGCAATTCGCTGGTTCACCTCCTCTATACATGTAGTACACGGATCTGCACGTGGCTAACATGAACTCAGCCACCACGGAGAGATGTGGGGTATCCCAAGATGGAAACTACCCAGAGACCTGGCTGAACTCGTATGACTTGAAGTGTGCACATATAGCCAGCATTCGGCTTCAGTACGTGTAGCCTACGTTAAATTCCGTGCTTGAACTACGGCAAACGTACTTGCATACTAGCGCGCATCGCCTCAGGGTGCGAAAGGGCCTAGACCTAGACACGGAAGTGGGGGCCGAGAAAAAAGCGACGCGCCGCAGCTTACCCCGAGTCTCCCTCTCTCCGTCACGCCTCTCTCCTCTCCGTCGCGAAGTCGGTTGCGTCGCTGTCTAGAACGTTCTTCTCTCTCTCTCTCTCTCTCTCTCTCTCTCTCTCTCTCTCTTCCCTCCCTCTCTATTCCCCTCCCTATCTTACCTTTTCGTCGTCCTTTTTTGGCGTGGACGATCTCGAGGGGCTTGAGAGTGCCCCCCGAACCCAGATGTGGATCGGGAAGCGCCCGGTTGCCCACATCCGGTCAGGTGCGCAAAGTTCACCCTAGCGCGTCCTGAAAGATACACATCTTTTTCCCATCCTCTTCCTCTACTTCTCCCGTTCCTCTATCTCTCCCTTCTCACTCCCCTCACCTTCGTTCGCCGCGCCATCGAGCAGAGGAGGTGCACGGGGGGTGCACCTCCCAATCGTCGCCTCTCTCTTTGCGTGCGTGCCATTAGAGGGACACATGTGGGCGAGGGAGAAGAGACTCCCCCGCCCGAGAGACAACGACGAGTTGCCCGATCGAGCCTATCGATCTGTCAACTACCTGAAAGAAGCTACTGTCTATCATTCACTATCCCTCGTCTCTCTCTGTTTCTCGCCTTCTCCCACACTCACCAGAAGACATGGTGTGTTGGTGTACGCATGTCTCCTGTCGCCTCAGCATTTGACGTAGCGGCGTGTCGCAACCGCCGCCACCTAGATCGAACTGTTTTCTCTAGTTTCTACCTCCCCTCTGCCCTCTGTCTCCCTCTCACTCACTTCTCAAACGCCTTGGCGAGTGACGTCTCGCGATTTCACGCGGTATCCCTCTCTCTCTCCCACTCTCACTCCACTGCAAAGAGTAGAGTGTGTGAGGAGAGGGCTAGTGAAAAGTCGATGGCGGGTCCGTTTCGTATCCGCACTGCTCGCTCACTTCTTCTGAAACATGCATTCCTTATACAATACGTTCCATACTGCTTCCAAATCCTTACTGTGCCAGACTGTTGATATTATTTTCGCGATAGCGCTCGCCATTGTTGTCTTTTTGTCTTCATATAGTGACCGTGTGAAACGAGTTGCTTTTTTTGTCGTATCTCTCCTTTTGACAACTGTTTTTCTTTAACTTTTTCCCCGTATTCCGATTGCGTTATCGATTCCCCTTGTATGTTGCCAACGGGTAAGATGTTTCGTGTTGCAGTGTATTTGTATTATTATGCAGGTGGTCGACGTGCGCGTGTCGTCTCTGTGAAGAGTGGCGGGTGGGCGGGCGGCGCGGTCAGGCCGACGGCAAGTGCGCCGAGAGAGGATGGAGCGAGCAGGTATGCAAGAGACGGAAACTGCCGTGAGATCCGACGACATGCCCACTTTTGCTTCCGCGGTCGATTCTATGACTTGGTGGTTTCGCACAGTCGGGTCATGCTGCCGCAGCCTCCGCAACAGAACTCGCGAAGGATCCGACACTAGCCCAACCTCCTTCTTCATTGAAATTTGCGCCGAATTGCCAAAAATCTGAATATCCACTGCGGCTGCCGCGGCCGGTTCTCTGAGCAGCAACGCCTAGCGGATATACAAGCCCGAAACCCCGCTCCATTTGAGCCCTATACACGCGCCACGTAGTCTATTTGTTGTTGTGTTTCGCCTATGTTCAGCGATGTTTAAATAGATATGCACACATGTTTCTCGTTGTAAAATGTTATTATTTAGTGCAAACGATGGCGCACGGCAATGCTGGCTGGTGAGGCGTGTGGGGGGAAGAATAGAGGAGGAAAGCGTCGGCAGCTGACCGTTTGCTGCTCGGACCGTGGCGGGAAAAATCAAGGAGCACCCTTACAACGACAGGTTTGCATTCATGGCTACTCCTTCTTCCTGTCAGTCGAGTGGAGCCAATATTCCTTCCCTTCTCTTCTTTTCCCCTCCCTCTCCCTTCTCCCCATCTCTCTCTCTCATTCAATCAATCAATCAAATGTCTCGTGGTCGTATTTGTGTTGTTGTCAATATCGAATACGACAGCGATCAGAAAAGACACGTGATCACCCAATCCGAACGTCGACTACAGTTCGCGGAATTCGAAAAAAATACTGGCGAGAGAGGAGGCGAGCGCTCCATACTCGCATCTTGATTACTTTGAACAAATAAAGTCTCCCTACCCTATTCACGTTGCCAGTTGTAAACTTCCCTCTTTTTTGTTTCCGTATTCCGAGTTACTTTTAAATTGCCGTGTTATGATTACGCGGATTAATATAACTGTTATTTCAGTGAAAGTGGTTGCGGAGCGACGATGGAGAAGTTGGGGGAAGAAGCGCGCCGATCAAGATTCGAGAAGGCCGAAACACGCTGTGGCAGCGCTCTCGGGCCGGGGCAGAGCACTCACGCTCCCCCTCCCACACACCAGTCGCCGCAGGTAAATAGCGATTTCGTCATTCATATTCATTTCATGAGTAATCACTTCACTTGGTGTATTCAGTGTTCGCCGTCGTGATGTGAGTGATGACGGTCGATCCCCGGAGAGCGCGCTCCAACCACGAGTGAGCCAGGTAAAACGGACTATACGTGTCACCTTCTCTCTTTTGAATGGCTATATCGGCATATTTCAGTCGATCGATCTCTCGTTCGAGTCTGCGTGGCAGTCGGCCCGGCCCTCTGGTGCGGCCGTGCGGCCCGCCCGCTCTCAGCCGAGGGCGGGGCGAGTCGTCTGCGGGGCTTCCTCTCCCTGGCGCCACCTGCGACGCTGCCTCTCATAAGATCCAAGATGAGCAATTCACGAGTTTCATGTTACCGAATAGCAACGGAAAGGTTTTGAAAGAATTCATGATGATTGTTCTAGGCATGGGACGTTGCACGCTGCCAAGTTGATGACTGTGTCGCAGTGTCGTCTCGAGTCGATGTGCCCGCAATCGGGTGGAAGTGGAACGTAGTGAGTAGTGTGTCCATGTTTCACCCCCTCTCTCTATCCATCTCTCCTTGTATAATATTGTGTTGCAGTCCGTGTCGCGTCGAGGTGCCCGGCATCGCAAGGTGGAGCGAGGATGGGTCGGCAGATCTGACAAGTGCACCCACAACCCGCTGCGATCGCTGCATGTATGTCGTGAGGTGAGTCAAGGAGAGAAGGATCGAGCCAGCGCCAAGTTTCGTTCTAGCTCTCGCCGGGTTCTCATGTGCACTGCGCTGGACATGTAGTTCGAGGAGAAGACGGGATCGTCGACAGTTGTTGCCACGGTCCGTCTCTCTCTCTCTCTCTCTCTCTCTCTCTCTCTCCCTCTCTCTCTCCCCCTCCCTCATCTCTCTGGGTTGCAGATGTGCGAGGAGGAGGGCATTCCCGCTCATCCCGATCTCTTCGCGCGTGCAACAAAGCAAATCAGACGTGAGTGGCAAGAGTTTTTCCAGTTCACCCCAGAGGCTGAGAAGGACTGCCTGGAGGCCGCGATCAGAACAGTGGTGCAGATCCACGCGTGCGAGGAGATCGAGGGAGATATCCTCGTGTTTCTCACTGGACAGGAGGAGATTGAAGAGGCGTGCAAGCGTATATCGCGCGAGGTGGGCAACCTCGGCCCCGACGTGGGCGATCTCAAGTGCATTCCTCTCTACTCTACCCTCCCGCCCAACCTCCAGCAGCGCATCTTTGAAAAGGCCCCGCCCAACAAGCCCAACGGAGCTATTGGTGAGTCGTGCTCTCTGAGTTCATTGGCTTATGCCACAGGAATGCGTATTATCATGTGTGGTACTGTAGGTCGCAAGTGTGTCGTATCGACCAACATTGCCGAGACGTCTCTCACCATTGACGGAATCGTCTTCGTCATTGACCCCGGATTCTCGAAGCAGAAGTTGTACAACCCGCGTATTCGTGTCGAGTCGCTGCTCGTCTGCCCTGTGTCCAAGGCCTCTGCTATGCAGCGCGCCGGACGTGCCGGAAGGACCAAGGTGGGTCGAGTAGAGATGAAAGGTGTTCGGTGGTTTCATGAAGTGTGGTTATGTGCATATTTCAGCCCGGTAAGTGTTTCCGTCTGTACACGGAGAAGGCGTACCAGAGCGAGATGCAGGAGCAGACCTACCCCGAGATTCTGCGGTGAGTTGAGAGCAGGGAGGAGATTTATAGTATCGTCATGTGCATGCGTTTCAGTTCGAACCTGGGCAGCGTGGTTCTGCAGCTGAAGAAGCTGGGTATCGAGGACTTGGTGCACTTTGACTTCATGGACCCGCCCGCGCCCGAGACGCTCATGAGGGCTCTCGAGCTACTCAACTATCTCGCTGCCATCAACGACGAGGGAGAGCTCACCGAGCTCGGATCTCTCATGGCTGAGTTCCCTCTCGATCCTCAGCTGGGTGAGTAGGAAGCGAGAGAGAGAGAGAGAGAGAGATCAGGAAATGACACTATATGTTTTCAGCCACGATGGTGATCGCGTCGACGGAGCGGAACTGCTCGAACGAGATTCTGTCGATCACGGCCATGCTGTCTGTGCCGATGGTGTTTATGCGTCGTTCATTGAATGAATGATGCAGGTGAACGATATGTGGTTCGTCGCTGACTGGAGTGTGATCGCGGGTGCGGCGCGGTCTGACGACCAACACTGGCAGAAAGTGCGCGAGGAGTGGAGGGAGAGCGGGCCTATCGATCGTCTACAACCCGGTTCAAAGCGGGCGAGACCGCCCCTCCGAGCAGGTTTGTGAAAAAATAGCGACTGCGATGCGTTGCGATTCGGCGACCGATACGATACTGACGCGTCTAGATGAAGTCAACGTAAATAGACTCTGGTCTCGGAGCAGTAGCGGCGAGCATGTATTTCTATACGAGCGAACCCCTCTCCATCCACAACTGAGCCATTCGTACGCTACGCACCACGCACGACTATATGGGGATGCTTTTCGTCTCCTTAGTGATGTTCCAATACACATGTTTCTCATTGTAAAATTCTATTGTTCAGTGCGAGCGATGGCGGGTGCGGAGGAAACAGTGCTGGTGTGGCGAGTGGTGTGTGGAGGAAGAGGAGTGAAGGGAGTGGGAGAGCGTCGGCACCTCTCTCGTTTGCTGCTCGGACCGACGGTGCGGACAAGGTCAAGCAGCTCTCTTCCAACGACAGGTTTGTACACATGACTACTCCTTCTACTTGTCAGTCGAAACAAACTTATATGTTTGTTCTAGATATTTACTATTTTGTATTCCAGTGTGCCGGAAGGCGGGAGCGAATGGAATGGACCGGCGAGAGTGGGGAGAGGCGCGGATAGAGGCAAGCGCCCGCCTGCTTGCCATGCGCCACACAGATCCTCGGAATCAGGCACTGCCTCTCCCTCACCACTCTTTGATTTATGCGTTCTTATTGTTTAGTCCGATTCGGCCGAGAGAGACGGACGCCGACCAATGGCAGAGCACTCGGCCAGTCGACTCTCGCTTGGAGGTGGGCGACATGTTCGCTGCGTCCTGATTTGTGTTGCCCAAGTCGATGATGACTGTTTGGCGGATGTTGCAGGTGATTGGCGTGCGCGAGTGTTCGGTTGGCGACGTGGGTGCGACGCCGGCACTGCTTCAGTGTGTGCGGAAGCGGAAAGAGGATCGAGCGTGGCAAGGCAGGTAAGCCACAGCAATTGCATGAATGATCAAGGTACTGCAGCTTTTTATCGTGCGGGGGAGATGAGCAGGGATGGTGATCGATAGTTTGTTTCAGTCGACGAGCAGTCTAACGAGCTGTCCGGTGATAGACAGGAGGGCAGATCCGTCGTGGGGGAGAAGAGAGAGAGAGAGGGGAGTGCATGGGGAGCGATCGCCCTCTCACCACCCGCCACCGCCCCAGTCGAGTCGCATTCGCCGCTCGCCACAACTTCGAGGTTATTCAATTATTCACTACAAATTACAATCTGATATATGCAAGAAATGACACGATAATTGGGCATTTACATAAAAATCACATTCGTATATAAAAATCACGTTCGTATATTATTCCGGCTTTCCGAGTTTGTCGCTTAGAAAAGGGAACACACTATAGTTGTTTGTGATGTCTATTGATCGACCACTTTCCAGCGATCTTGTCGTACGCGCGTGTGTCTTCCTCTCTCGGTAGGAGCAAGTGGAGTGATGTTGTACCGAGTGGAGCGGCCGAGAGGCAGGAGATGCTCACTCCACTCACCACGCTCACCATCTTCTGGTGAGCAACGACCCCATATCAACTGCTTATCAACATCCAAAGATGAGCGAAAACTAATCAATAAGCCGCGACAAGCCGGTGTACAAGAGTACAACACTGAACATGTTGCTTGTATGTTCACTGCCCCGATAAGCAGTGATCATATCCCCTCCCACCTTGTCCATTCCAGGTATGGCGGAGTGGCGCGTGTCGCTCCTGTCGCTGTCCGCCACTCCACTGCAGCCTTCAACGCCGCATCTCCTGGTCGCCCTCTCCAGTCCTTGAGTCTCCAGAGAGGGCTGGGACACCTGACATGTATGTAGTTGTCATCCATCACCCTTTCTAACTATGTCCTCTCTCCCCTCCTCCCTCTGTCTATTCTCCTCCATTCTCTCTATAGTCCCTCTTCATCTCTCTCTCACTCCCCCTATCTCTCTCTTCTCTCTTCCCCCATCTCTCCCTCTCCTCTCCTCCCCCTCTCTTTCCCTCTCCCCTCTCCCCTCTCCTCTCTTCCTCCTCACTGACTCTCCCCTCTCTCTTTCGCTCCCTCTCCCCCTCTCTCTCCCTCTCCTCTCCTCCCCCTCTCTACCCCCCCCCCCCCTCTCTCTCTCTCTCTCTCCACCTTTCCCGGTGCAAAGTACACGGAGTGGCGTTGTGGTCGCTCGCGAGCTCCCACTGCCACTCCTCGGGCAGCTGTCGATGCCGCCTCTCTCTCTTTCTCTGCCCGTAGCGCGCCCGTCCTAGTCGGGGGCAGCTCCTGCTCCCGCTGGTTTGTCACCGGGGAGAGCCCCGGTCAGCCAGCGTGCCATCGCCCACCGCAAAGAAGTTGTGCTAAACGAAGTAACGTTGATATTCGTACTCGTGTTATCTTTTATCCTGTTGTTTTGATGAGCCCATGTCGTATGTGCTTTCTCTCTCTCTCTCTCTCTCTCTCTCTCTCTCACCTTGCGAATGTGGGTGATGGTGGGAGTGGTGGAGTGGCCGAGTCGGTGGAGCGGCCGACTCCCGCCGCGCCGTCCACCCGTCCGGCCACTCCATTCGGTGAGGGGCAGGGTCGAGATGCGGCACTACTAACATTCGCGCCGCACCTCCCAACTTCCGCCCCTCTCCCGCACCACAGCGCTTGGGCGTCCGACCGTCTGAGTGGGTCGCCACAACTGTATGCGGGTGCCGATTGCGCGTGACTCGCGCAACCAACGCACGGAGCGGGCATCTGAAACGGCAATGGGTTAGTGTACTGCTCGGTTCGCATCTCGCACTCACTCGCTCGACTCGCGTGTCCTCGTTCACCGGTGTGTCGCAGTGCAGCGATCGTCCACCATTATCGTTTTTTTCTTGTTTTTTTTTCTGGACGATCACCGCATCTCTCCCCCACGAGAGAAGAGCCAGGAGAAACAATGCTCCCCCGGCCTCACCCACGCACCTGCAAACATTCTCTCTCTTATCTCATCTGCACCTCTCTCATCTCACTATCTCTCTCTCACTCTCTCTCACTCTCTCTCTCTCTCTAACTCTCTCTCTCACTCCCCTCTCCTTCAAATAACGATAACTACATTGTTCATCGTATTTGCCATATTAAAATATGTTGCATGTTAGTGTGTATCATACATATGACATGCAACTAGTTTAGGGCGAGTACACGCCAATAAGTGTGTGGCTGTGGCGTAGCGGAGAGGCGGCAATAGTCCCGCCCATCACCCAGGATGAGGTGAGGTGATATGCACTTTGATTGTGCATTGTGTTGCCAAGTCTGTTTTGTTGTGATGTAAGTGTATGGTGAGAAATGAGTAATTAGTATGTCTTTGATCTCTGCGAGGGGCGGAGAAGATTTAAGAGCAGTTAGAAAGCAGGTGAGATTAAAGAGGGAAAGAGGAACAAGCCATTGTGCGGCATTGCGACCAAATTTGGAGGTTAGGAATTTCCGAAACCACAGCACCCGGTCGTTTATTCGGGACTGCGAGACGAAGCGACCGATTGATCGATGTTTGAGATGCGAAAACGTTAAGAAATTGTGCAAATTGATTTTAATTACATTTTTATGTTTTTATTCCGCAACCACTCAAAATGAGTGAACAAATCACATGAAATAGTGTATATACACATATCATTTGTCCTCTCTTCTCGGCAGTGAGAGAAGTCAGCGCGCACATTCCACGGGTAAACAACACTCTCTCCCCCCTCTCTCCCCCTCTCTCCCTCTCTCTTCCTCTCTCCCCCCCCTCTCTCCCTCTCTCTCTCCTCCTCTCTCCCATCTCCCTCTCTCACTCACACCGAACGGTTTTGCTCCGCTGCGTGCGACTTCCGTAGTCGCTCTCAGCTGACGTGACCACTACAAGGATCACGTCCTCGTCGCCCCACGATTACTGAAAGAAGCTATCTTCATCCACGACTCTTCCCACCTAATCCTCCTTCCCCTCTCTCCTTCCTCTGTTTCATTTCTCCTCTCTTCGCCTTCTCTCCTCCTCCCCTCCCCCATTCACTCACCCGTGGTTCGAGAACTGAGTCTCTGGGGTGCGACCTGCCCCCTTCTGGGACGTAACAGGCCGCACCCCCCGCGTTCCCGCCGATCCGCCCGACTCTTCCGAGCCGGGAGTCGACGGCTCGAACGCCTTCCGGTGCAGAGGATGGGGGCGGAGCGAGGCGAGTCCCACTTTCCTCGCTCCAGTCATTCCCCCGCTTCCCCCACCGAGCTGCTCCGCACCCCGCGTCGGACGACCAACAAAACGGGCCGCCACGACGCGCGCACGATTCCGCTTGCGCGAGGCGTGCGATCAAAGGTATCGCACGCCTGCGCAACCGGCGACACAGAGCGGGCATCTGAAAGGAGGGTCGGTTAGTGCACTGCTCGCTCCCCATCGCAGCTCGCACTCACTCGCTCCACTCCCGTGCCCTCGGCGTGTCCATGCGATTGCACCGTCCACGCAACCAGATTGAGCTGCGCTGGACGGAACCATCGCGCCTCTCCCCCACGAGAGTGTGCGCCGGGCGGAGAACCCGCTCCCCCGACACCACGTGACACCTGAAAATCATCCATTCTCTCCTCCATTCTCTCCCCCCTCTCTCCATCTCTTCCATTCTCTCCCCCCTCTCTCCATCTCTCTCTCTCTCTCTCTCTCTCTCTCTCCTTCTCTCTCCTTCTCTCTCCTTCTCTCTCCTCTTCTTCTTTGAATTATGTCAAGTTGCTAAACAGCAATAAATCTCAGTATCGTGTTTCTCATAATGTTGCATGTTAAATATACTATTGTATGGTGTATCGTATATGACATGCAAATTGTTTAGGGCGAGTGAGCGCCAAGCCGCCAAGAGAGCTGTGTGAGGCGTTGGCGTGGCGCCCGGAGAGACCCGTCTATCACTGTTCACAGATAAGAAGAGATGAGGTGATATTTACGTTCATTGTATTGCCTAGACTGTTTTGATCATCACATCATCTTTATTCCACTATGCTACGAATCACGCCGCGTAAAATGAAAGCGCGGCAAATGTCGCGAAACCGGGAATCCCAAAATTAGCGCTTGTTGTAGTTTTGGAGGTCAGGAATCCCCAAAACTACGGCGCCTTTGCGTTTATCCGGGACTTGCGAGATAATGCGATGATAGATTGCGATGATATTCGAGATTGTTGAAATTGCTCAAATGGTTTATGTAATGATAATCTCACTTTTACGTTCTCATTTCGCAACCATTCAAAAGGAGGGGGCAAACTGCGATGGGAAGATGCTGTGTTTGAGACGTAGGTGAATCAAGATGACGTGCGCCGCGGAATAACGTTTGCACGAATCCCGAATGAACGGCCAAATATAGGGTATCCCCCATTTTCACGGTACGCGAATTATCGGCGGTCGGCCAGACATGGGCGAAATGACGAGCTTTTTATGCAAATTGGAGAAATTTCGAGGTTTTACACCGAAAACACGGCAAAAATGAAAGAAATCGAAAAATCGAAAACTAGAGTTCTGTGCAGACGCTATCAAAAAACCTTCTCCTTCAAACTGGGTTCTGTAGCATGGGTTTGAAGTGAGTTATTAAGTTTTCTAGATTTCACCTATTGAATAGCCTCAAAAACGTAGTCATCGATTGATAACAAGAAAACTAGATCAAAATTCAAAATTCGAAATCTAGACTTCTATTGGAACTGTGGATTCACACCACATATCCAAAAATTGGAAAAATTCATCAACTCCGGAAAGAGTTATTAGCTCTGGAAGGTGAAGAACTATGCTTTATTAGAATTGCAAATCACCTTCATTTCCCTAAAATTAGACCGCAAAGCGCGCGATTCGCGCGGTCGAATGGTCTTGCGCGGGCCGATAGCGCGATTAGATGCGATGAAATGATGTCTTGAGTATGCAGCGAGATGGCTGCCGTACTGTGAACCGGGGGGATACCCTATATCTCTCATCTCCTATATCTCTCATCTTATAAACGTCTCGCAAGACAGTAATCCCGAAAGTGAAATGGAAAGGGCGTGAAATGGCTCCTCTCAATTCGCGCATTCAAGAATACTGAATTAACGCATGACGCACCGCTTTGTGTCGTCTCGAAATGATGACTCCCGTAATTGCGCGTTGCGCGCAGATGGCAAACCAGATTGTTGTTGTTGAAATTTCACTTTTTCTAGTCCTTGAATTCAAGCAGAGAGTGGCATGTCACGCTTGGTTTCCATTATTCTGTTTTTTGGAGTGTCGTATGAATGCATATAATGTTATTCACAGTGCGAGTGGGGAGGAGGAGCGGAGTGCGAAGAGAGAGGGAAAGAGGGAGGCGCACCCCACTCGCAGCGTCGGTTGTCTCTCGCCCGTCGGAGCCTGACCGAATGTCTCGTGCATTCTATCCCTCCCTCTCTCCATTTCGCAACCATTCAAAAAAATGCCGCTTTCGTTTTCAATGCGCTGTCGAACGCGGTGTCAATTTCCCCAGTGGATAGGTGATAGTGAGTGAGATGATATGTTGGTCGCAAGTTTGATCCCTTTCGCTGCTTTACGTTTTGCGAATCAACTCGAGCTAATCGCGACGCGAAACTGACGCGTTAAGTGCGTCTGCCTAGAAGTGTGTGAACAAATTACATGGATATCATACTATGATTTCAGTGGTCCTCTCACCTCCCTTTCTCAACAGTGAGAGGAATCAGCGCGCGCATACAAGTGTGTGTGTGAGAGGGAGGGATGGATGCGCTCGACAATCATCCACGGGTAAACAACACCTCCTTCTCTCCTCTCTCTCTCTCCTCCTTTTCTCTCTTACCCTCTCTTTTTCCCTCTCTCTTTCCCCTCTCCCCCTCTCTTTCCCTTTCTCTCACTCACACCAAACAGATTCGCTCCGTTGTGCGCGACTTCTGTAGTCGCTCCCAGCTGACGGTGACCTCTTGAAGGATCACGTCTTCGCCGCCCCACGATTTCTGAAAGGAGCTATCTTAATCTACGATTCTTTTCTCCTCCTCCTCCTCATACCCTTCTCCCCTTCCTCTGTACCATTTATCCTCTCTTTTCTTTTCCTCCCGTTCCTTCCTCCACTCACCCGTAGTGCGCGAGCTGGGACGTGTGCAGTGTAGCCCGTCCCCCTCTTTTGTTTTTTTTTTGTTTTTGTTTTTTGGTGGGGGTTTTGACAGGCTACACGCCTACGTTCCCGCCGATCCACCCGACTCTCCCGAGCCGGGATTCGGCGGCTCGAACGCCTCCCGGTAGAGGGACGAGGTGGCGGAGCGACTCGCTCCGCCGACTTCCCCGTCCCTCGCCGAGATTGTCCGCACCCCGCGACACGCGCGTACGGTACCGATTGCGCGAGGCATGCGATCGAATGGATCGCACGCCTGCGCAACCAGCGACACGGAGCGGGCATCTGAAACGAGGCTCGGTTAGCCCACTGCCCCTTCACGTCCCATCTCGCACTCACTTGCTCCACTCGCGTGTCCTCGGCGTGTCGATGCGAGGAGCCGTCCACACAGTCAGAGAGAGACTGCGCTGGACAACCCTCGCTCCTCTCCCCCACGAGAGTGTGCGCCGATCCAGAGCCCGGCTCTCTCGGCACCACGTGACACCTGCAAATCATCCGTTCTCACTCACTCTCTCTCCCTCTCCCCCTCTCTCTATTTCCTATCTCCCTCTCTCTCACACACACACCAACCCACTCCCTCTCTCTCTCCTATATCCTCCCCTCTCTCTCCCACACACCAACCCACTCCCCCCTCACTCTTCTATATCCTCCCCTCTCTCTCCCACACACCAATCCACTCTCTCTCTCTCTCTCTCTCTCTTTTCTATCTCCCTCCCTCTCTCTCACACACACCACCCCCCTCTTTCTCTCTCTCTCCTATCTCCCTCCCTCTCTTTCACACACACCAATCCACCCCCCCCCCTCTCTTTCGAATTGTTCCGAACTGCAATAATGTTCTGTATCGTGTTTCTTATAATTAACATGTTAAACTATATCATTGTATATCATATTTGACATGCAGTTGTTTAGGGCGAAAGCTGAGGAGGACTGTTGCGTGGCGCACGGAGGCGGCAAATAGAGGGAGCTCACCCATCACTGAGGTGAGGTTCACTATCATTGTGTTGTCTGCTTCAATGTTGGCGCATAGTGATGTTGCACTCTTTTGTACTATCTCGAGGGAATGAAATGCCAATTGACATTGTGCATTCAGGACAAGAGTGGATCGGAGATGGGACAGTGCGGAGTGCGGACGGAGCTGTCGGCAAAAACAAGAAGGTCATCGATTGAATCGACATCCCTATTTTCTCTATTTATATTTGTTCTTGCTCTGATTCTGTCCACATCATATCGGGTTTTTATTTGTTTTCTTGGAATATAGATGCTCGCGTAGATGGAATGTATGTTGCACTTTCCATATGCTTTGTTTTTCCCCGTGGTTACCTCCGTTTCCCTTATCTCTTGTGATCCCATCTTCTTGTGAGTCCAAATTCCCCCCCCCCCCCCGTTCTCTCTCTCCCTTTCCCTCTACCCTTCCTCACGTTTTGCGGATTCGCTCCGATGCGCGCGGCTACTGTAGCCGCTCCCGGCTGGCAGTGACCAATTTGAAGGGTCACTGCCCAAGTCGACCCACGAGCTAAACAGAAAATGTTTATATTGAGACTGTTCTTCTTTTCCCCCTCCCCTCCTCCTCCTCTCTTCTCTCCCCCTTCTCTCTCCCACTTCTTTCCCGTTCTCCCCTTATCCACTCACTTGTAGTCCGACTGCCGAGTCGCGTGGAGTGAGGCCTGTCCCCCTTATGGGCTTTAACAGGCCCCCTCCCGCATTCCCGTCGCCCCTCGCGGCTCTCCTCAGCCGGGGAGTCGACGGCTCGAATGCCTTCTGGTCGAGGAGGCGGGGTGGCGACGCGACTCGAGTGGCACTCTGCTCGCGCCGCCGACTGTCCCGCCCCCACCACACCAGGCGTTCCGTACTCCACGTCGGCCACTCACTCTGACACAGTGAGTGGCCGACGCGTGCAGGGATGCTGACGGGTCGCGGCGTGCGATACTGGTCGCGATGCGATGCAGTCATCGCACGCCACGCAGTCAGCCAATCCGAACTGGCCGAGCTTCTGAAACGACAGTCGATTAGCCCACTGTTTCGCTCTCATTCTGTCTCGCACTCACTCGCTCGCTGGCCGTGTCGTTGTGGAAGCGACAGGCGGCCACGCAGCCAAAGAGAGGCTGCGCCGACCGAGCTGCACGCTCAACTCGCACTCGCTCCGCGAGGCACTGAACCGGGGGACAGACTTGTCACCCGATCCACCACTCGACGCATCCGGACACCTGCAAACGACTCACATTCAAGCATTCTTCCTCCCCTCTTTCTTCTTCTCCTCACCTTCTCATCATCTTTGATCACGTCCGGATGTGTGTCGAGTCTCCTTTCCTCTCAGTCCGCCTCCGCAGACACCACTTTGTCGCGTCCCGGGGGTGTGAAGTCCCCGGTCCGCACCACGCAGTCATCGTAGACATCGATGACACTACAATCGAATATATACTATCGGGATAGATGCTGATAGTATTATCGGTTTAGCGTTCTGATTCTATTCTCTGTTTCACTCGTGTTTATTTTCACGATACTTTTGTTTTGTGTGCGAAGAGATAATTATTTAGTAGAGTCAGACTGTACTTATATATTGCGTTACGTTTTTGCCATTTTTTAAAATTATTATAATTAAAATTATTCTATTTAAAATTATTATTATAATCTTCTAATTTGTCAAATTATATCACGCAATCCAGCGTGACTTGCGGGTACTAGTGTGACGCAAGCTCTCGCCTCGCCCACGTATAAATTTCGGAAAACTCGTATAAATTCGACTTTGTTATGTATTTCATTTCTGCAAACATGCATATGCTAATTACTAAAGTGATATGGTTCCGTGTACACTCATTTATCAGTGTGTTTGGTTTTGTCGTTGTCGCATCGAGTTACGTTGCATTAGAGTTACGAATCTCCAATTGTAACAATGAGTGACACACATGATGCAGCTTGTTTGTAATTTCTACTTCCCATAAATGTTTTCTTTGAAAAGTTAAAACTATATTGTCTTCATGTTATCGATTTTTTGAGCCAGTTCGCCGTGAGCAGTTCCATTCAATTTTTCAAAGACGTACGTTTCTGTCTTGTTTTGACCATGTTCATGTATCACGATGTGTTTATATTATATATTTGTGATGCGTATTGCTTATTTTTATCATTTAGAACGGGTTCCGAACGGCGAGAAGCCGTCTGAGGGGTGCGCCGCCGCCTCGCCGCTTCGCTCTCACCTCGTGCACGACTCTGTTCACTGTGACGGGCAGCTACCGCCTCCAGCAAACGCCAGCGCCACCCGAAAACTCGGTATGCTTATTGCTATTACTCATCAGTCTCTCTAAATATTGCGGTATTTGCATTTTACTACTTTTGTTGTTGTTTGTGATATGTTATGTGTGATGTACTTGTCGATTACGTGATAATTTCAGAGATGCTTTTGCGAAACGAGGACGAGATGAGCAGCTGACGGCTCTACACCTCCGGCTCTCCGCCCTTATTCATGGTGAGACGAAAGCACCCACTCACAAAATCCCCACGTCAACTATGTATCGGGTTGCGCTGTACCAGTTCGTGTGTTGCCAACGTTGAATGTGACGATATTTGATCGGTTCAAAAGTGTTGTGATTGTTTAATAATATATTGTTTAGTGTGTGCTTTGTTTATTTGATAATGTTTAGAGGGGAGTGAGGCGAGGTCGAGCGAAGGAGGAGCCGAGGGCAGTGGGCAGTGCATGGCTGGCCCGCACTTGCCTCGCGCCCGATCACGCCTGCAGCCACTGTCGGCCGCCACTCGGTCAGCACATCTTCTTTTCTTGTTGATAGTTGTTTGTAGTTTTCAAACAACGTATTTGGAGGTCGCGCGCGGGCGATCGGCTCCGGTGATCGATAATGGGATCGATAACGAGCCGTGGAAGTGCGGTGATCACTTCTTCCACTCCGCGAGGAGAGCACTCGTCGCCACTTATTGGTGAGCCAAAGACATGAACATATGATCTTTCTAGCACTTTCTCTTTCATTCAATATCACTTGTGTTTCACATTGTGTTTCCTACACGACCGTCAGTTTCAAATCACTATAGCATAAGCGTTTGTATGCACACTTCATTGACTGGTATTCTAATCATTAGTTCCCCCGTTTCTCTTATCAGTTATCCCCTCCCCCTACACTCTCCAGCCCTTCCCCTCACCTCGCGTCTTTCTTTCCAGAGTGGCGGTGGAGGTGGTCTCTCCGGAGACTCGCGTCGTGCACTGCTGCACACGTCCGCCACTCGCTGGCCACTCTTCCGTGCCGTTCTTCCGTCCTCGTGCCGCAGCCTCGATGCTACCGCTCCGAGAACAAGTCGATTGGGATTGGAGGTGAGACATCTGAAATGGAAAATGGCACTGTGTTCACTATGCGTTTAGCCCTTTGTTCAGTTCACATTCCATGACGTTTAATCATTCATGATAAGTTCAAATAACATTTCTAATTAAGGTATATACACTTTACTAGTGTTACGTATGTATTTATACGTTCTCTCCTATACATTCCCATGCACCCTGTGGCGCACACTCACTCTCTCCATTTCAGTTGGAGCTGTGTGGCAGTCGGCTCGTGGCGCCCACATCTGACTGGCTCCCTCGGCTCTCCCGCCACTGTCTCGTCGACGACGGCGCTCTTCTCCGCGCCCATCTGCTCGAGCCTTGTCGCCTCGCCGCCGTCCATTGCTCCGCGCTGGGCGCTGCTCGTTCCGCTGCTGTCGCATGTCGTCTTGGTCGTCCATGCTGCCGTAGGTGAGATTTCTGAAACACCATTGTATTCATTTCTTTTGCAAATACTTCCATATGTTGTATCCCCATTTGTATTTGTACATTTGATCCTTATAATATTGCTTATATGCAATAAATAAATGATGATGATTTTACATTATCTTAATCGAAGTTGGAATATTGATGCACCTTCTCACTTGCTTGTATTTCAGCCGTCGTCGACTGGCTGGACGCGGGTGAATCTGCAGTCGACGCTGCTCCTTGCTGCCATCTCGGCTGCTGCTCCGACACTCACTCGGATCGCTCGTGTATGTTTCACCGTCAAGAAGTATCGCTTCTGAAATGCCACAGTTCACCATAGTCCACGAGCCTCTTTCCCGGTTCGTGCTTCTGCTTCTCTCTACTCTGTGCAGCACCCGTCCACCTTCTCACCTTGTGTTTGTGTGCTTTAGGGCGACGCTGTTGTCTGTCTCCGTGGGACTGGGCCACTGGCTGCGTCGCATCGCACTTGGATCGGCTCGGCGTGCTGCTCTCTCTCGCGCTCGCATCGCTCGTCCGTCATCACACTGTCACTCTGTGTGTGCTGCCACCACGCTCCTATCCCTTGTGAGGACTGCGAGATCTGAAATGCACATTGTTAGCAGTTTGGAAGTGTTCACGTGATCTGTCTGCGTCTCATGCATTGATTTTATCTGGTCGAATCGTAAAATGTGATTAGTGTTTCACCGTCGTATTCTTTTCGCGATCTTTTTTTGTATTTTGTATTTTAATTGGATGAATGTGAATCACAGCAGTTAGTAGTCTGTAGCCATTCCTTATACTTTTTCCTATATTTTTCCTATGTTTTCCTATATTCATTCCTTATATTTTTAAATCATTCCAGTACATTTGCATTCCATAGTAGTTCGATCTCCGCCACATTGAATTGAAACATATCTATGCATGGTTGTCTCCTCCCTCTCACTCACCTATCTTCTTTGCAGGTGTGTGTGGGCGGGCGTGTCGTCGAGTCTGTCGGCAGTCTCTCCATCTGCTGCCTCCTATGCCATCCTATCCTCGCCACATGTCGATGTCTGCTCGACTTCCATCATTGTCGTCACGCTGATCCGAGGTCGGTGCAATATGCGATGCCGACCTGAAACACGTCACTATTTGATATCTCTATTTTGGAAATGTCTGTGCTTAAGGGGTACCGTTTAGGCCGCACTACCAATTCGATGGAGTCACCTCACGATTCATTGAACTATTGGAGTGACACGAGGTGGGTCATGTCACATTTGCGATTTCTGTGTTCTGTCCCTTCATTGTGTCCGTTTATCCCAATCGATTGAAATCGCATTCTCACCTCCTTCCACGCAGAGATGGACGCTTGCAGATGCATGCGCCCACCTCTATTCCTCGGCTAGCTGCCCTTCTTCTCCGATGCCTCGCGGCCCATCCTCCGACGCTCACACACTGGCGCTCGTCGCACTTCATCCGAGGTGGGTCCAGAAGATGGAGCCCACCTGAAACAGTTTAATACACTTCTCCTTTTCAGACCGGCTGATAGCACTACGGTGCGCTATCACGTCAGAAATCCCCAACTGAAGCCGCATACTCACCTCCTTCCACGGAGGGTGCACGTCAGAAATGACGTGCACCCTATTCCTCGGCTAGCTGCCCTTCTTCTCCGATGCCTTGCGGCCCATCCTCCGATGCACACACACTGGCGCTCGTCGCACTTCATCCGAGGTGGGTCCAGAAGATGGAGCCCACCTGAAACAGTTGAATACACTTCTCCTTTTCAGACCGGCTGATAACACTACGGTGCGCTATCACGTCAGACATCCCCAACTGAAGCCGCATACTCACCTCCTTCCACGGAGGGTGCACGTCAGAAATGACGTGCACCCTATTCCTCGGCTAGCTGCCCTTCTTCTCCGATGCCTTGCGGCCCATCCTCCGATGCACACACACTGGCGCTCGTCGCACTTCATCCGAGGTGGGTCCAGAAGATGGAGCCCACCTGAAACAGTTGAATACACTTCTCCTTTTCAGACCGGCTGATAACACTACGGTGCGCTATCACGTCAGACATCCCCAACTGAAGCCGCATACTCACCTCCTTCCACGGAGGGTGCACGTCAGAAATGACGTGCACCCTATTCCTCGGCTAGCTGCCCTTCTTCTCCGATGCCTTGCGGCCCATCCTCCGATGCACATGATGTGCCTCCATGATGTGGGCCACTGGCCGCGTCGCGTCGCATCGCAGTGCACTCGGATTCTCGGATCGGCTCGTCGTGTGCGGCTCTCGCGCTCGCGTCGCTCGTCCGTCTTCCCACTCTCTGTGTGGCAGCGTCGTAGTCTCATTCGCCGTCCATCGGCTGTCGCGCGCCCCGTCGTATCCTGGTGAGAACTGCGAGATCTGAAATGCACATTGTTAGCAGTTTGGAGGTGTCCGCGTGATCTGTCTGCATCTCACGCATTGATTTTTTATGGTCGAATCGTAAAATGTAATTAGCGTTTCACCTTCGTTTTTTTGTTTTTATATTGGATGCACATTATATTCACGTAGTTAGTAGTTAGTAGCCATCACTTTGACGTTACTAACGTTTTCTAGTCATCCCAATACGCTTCCGCCACAATGACTCAAGGAAACATATATAAGTATGCCCCCTTCCCTCTCACTCACTTGTCCTCGTTCTAGGTGTCTGTGTGGGCGGGCGAGTCTGTCCTCGACAGTCTCTCCATGTGCTGCTACTCGATGGCGTCGTCGCGTCGTCGATGTGTGGCCGCCGCTGCTGCTCCACTGCCACAGGTCGAGGTCGATTCCGAGGTCGGTGCATGATGCGATGCCGACCTGAAACAGTTGCTATCATGTTTCTATTTCCGAACTGTGTGTTCTTATCACATGCCGTTTAGGCCGTTCTACGAATCCGATGATGTCACTTCATGGTGTATTGGAGTGAAACGAAAACGAGGTGAGTCATGCCACATTTGCGATTTCTGTCCCTCATTGTGTCCGTTCATGAAATGTGATGCTCACCTCCTTCCACGCAGAGACGGACGCCTGCGTGCCTGCGCCTGCCCGTTCTTCTCCATTGCCTCGCGGCCCTCCCATCCGACGCGCACTCCTCGCGCTCGTCGTATCAGCATTCCGGGTGAGTCCAGAAGGTGGAGCCCACCTGAAACAGTTGAATACATTTCCCATTTTCAGACTCGCACTAGGGCCACGGTGAAGCGTGTTGTCCCCCGTACTCACCCCATCCACGCAGGGTGCACGTCAGAGATGACGTGCACACCTATCCTCCGGCGTCTGCCCGTTCTTCTCCATTGCCTTGCGGCCCATCGTCCTGCTCACACACGCGCTCGCCCAGTCTCATCCGAAGGTGATTCCGGTCGGAACACATCTGAACCAGCGTGTATTCATGTTTTTTTTCAGGAGAGCTGTTCTGTTCGTTTCTCTGTGAACGTCCGGCGCCTGCGCCTGCCGCCCCCTGTTCTCACCCGTTGTCGTCATATTCAACACGAGGTAATGATTCTCTATCATGAATTGGGCGGATAAAGTGGAAGGCTTGTTCAAATGCGCTATAGCTTCATTCCCCTTTTCCACTCCTTGTTGTTTTTCATTCGAATTGCATGGCTAGTTCTTGTACAGGTTGTGAAACGGACACCGCGCGGTTGTCGGACAGTTGCGATTCTTGTTTGTGTCTCTCATCGTTGCGACTGCAGGCACTGACAGGTGGTGCTCTCTCCCCGCTCTCTCTCTACTCTCAGCTGGAGCCTGGAGCCGTTGCTGGACGGTGAGATCTACTCTGCTCCTCTAGACGAACCCTCTTTCCCACTCCCAGCACACTCCCCCATCCACCCACCTTATATACAATATACACTACATACTCCTCGACATCTCCCGGCAGTGACCGACGCGGGGCGGAGGGAAGAGGCGCCCATCACTATCTGCAAGAGTGGGATGGCTGTGTGCGACGAGAAGGCAGGATGGAGGAGGAGAAGGGAGCAGACGGGAGGAGAATGAAGAAGGGAGGGGTAACGGGAGGAGAAAGGAGAATACGGCATGCGGCGCTCACTCACCGTGGAACGCGGCGAACGTAGTCGGGTAAGGAGAAGGTGGTGTGGCAAGGAAACCACCCACCCACCTCCTCACCCCGCCCCCCTAGCACCTGCTAGAGGCGTGCGCTCCGGCGCCGGCTTGCTGCGAGGTCTTCCCGGTCTTGGACTTGCTGCTCCCCTTGCTCGCCTGTGCCTTGGACGGCTGCGACGGCTGCTCGGCTTCCTTCTTGGGCGTCACGCCCATCTTACGCTTGCCACCCCGGCCGCTCGCTGTACTGCCGCTGAGCGATGGCGACACGGGAGCGCTGAAACAGTTGGCGTGTGATGCTGTCGCTCTCCTCTCTCCCGTCTCTTCTCATAGCACGCACACAACACGCACCTCTTGCACCGCCTCGTGGGCTGCAGACGCGTGGCCGTCGAGGACGCGATCGAAGCCGATGCCGGCGGCTGCTTGTGTTGCTGCTTCTTCGCCTGCACGCCAGTGCCGGCCACTGCGGTGCCGTTGGTGAGCTTGCGCATTTTGATGGCGGTCACGAGGCGCCGGCTGCAATGCACACATCATCTCAATTGCCTCCCTCCCGCGGCGTCCGCACTCTCACTCGCTCCCTCTCGCTCCCACTCACTCCCACTCACTCCTACTCACTTACACTCACTCCCACTCTCTCCCACTCTCTCATCGATCTCCGTCCCCGCTCACCTGGGCATCTCGGGGGTGAGTTTGTCGGCCGCACTGGCCTGGGCGGGGTCTGACTGGGCGGTGTCGGACTGGACGGGGTCGTCGACAGCTGCTGGCTCCTGCTGCCCGGCCATAGACTCTGTCAGAGTCGAGTCGTCGTCGGAGTCATCGGAATCATCGGAATCATCGGAGTCGTCGGAGTCATCGGAGTCGTCTCCGCTGTGGGTGGATGACGCGTGCGACTGGGCGCGACTCGGAGTGGCGGGGATGGACGCGTCAGCGACCTTGGGCGTCTCGGCGGCCGCGCCTTCCTCCTCGGGCACCTCCTGCGGCGTCTTCTTCTGCGCGTCCTTCTGAGCAAGGTACTCAGTGAGCAGGGTCTCGAGTTCCTCGTCGGCGATCTCCATGCCCTCTGCTCTCAGCGCCTCGACAATGGCGCTCCTGGCAGTCTTGGTCGTCTGCTCCTGAAAAGCCGTCATTGCATCACTTTGTCTTTTCCGCCCTCTATTCGTCTTTGGATATGTTTCAGCCTAGTGCCATTGCGATATAGTGATTTATTGATTGTAGGTGGTGCGAGGCGAGTGCCGCGGCGGGAGCTGTGTGCAGGCGGGCATAGCATCTCATCGTGTGAGTTGTTCATTTGTATCTTGTTCATTTTCGATCTGTTCATGGTGGTCGTGTATTCCGGTGTGAATTCTCGAATGTTATGTCTATTTGTCATCTCGATTGCATCCCCCCTTCTCTTTGCTCGATCGAAATGCCTTGTATCTTCGCAAGTGCTCTCAAAGAACTCGATGGTTTGCGGGGATATTAGGGCAATAGGTAAATTGTTGGTCACCTTCTTGGTGGGCGGCTCCAGCTTCCTCTGCAGTGGATGCGGCCTCGGCTCGCGCGCTGGTCCACATCGCCTGTAGAGAGGATGGTGTTACTCCTTTCGCCTCCTCGCTTCCCTCCCTTCCATCTCTCTCCCTCCCATCTCTCTCCCATCCCTCTCCCTCCTATCCCTCTCCCTCCCATCCCTCTCCCTCCCATCCCTCTCCCTCCTATCCCTCTCCCTCCCATCCCTCTCCCTCCCATCCCTCTCTCTCCTATCCCTCTCCCTCCCATTTCTCTCCCTCCCATCCCTCTCTCTCCTATCCCTCTCCCTCCCATCCCTCTCTCCTATCCCTCTCCCTCCCATCCCTCTCCCTCCCATCCCTCTCTCTCCTATCCCTCTCCCTCCCATCCCTCTCTCTTCTATCCCTCTCCCTCCTATCCCTCTCCCTCCCATCCCTCTCTCTCCTATCCCTCTCCCTCCCATCCCTCTCTCTTCTATCCCTCTCCCTCCCATCCCTCTCTCCTATCCCTCTCCCTCCCATCCCTCTCCCTCCCATCCCTCTCTTTCCTATCCCTCTCCCTCCCATCCCTCTCTCTTCTATCCCTCTCCCTCCTATCCCTCTCCCTCCCATCCCTCTCCCTCCCATCCCTCTCCCTCCCATCTCTCTCTCTCCTATCCCTCTCTCCTATCCCTCTCCCTCCCATCCCTCTCCCATCCCATCCCTCTCCCTCCCATCTCTCTCTCTCTCCTATCCCTCTCCCTCCCATCCCTCTCCTATCCCATCCCTCTCCCTCCCATCTCTCTCTCCCATCCCTCTCCCTCCCATCTCTCTCCCTCCCATCCCTCCCTCCCATCCCTCTCCTCTTTCTCCTCCCTCTCTTCTGCCTCGCCCGCACTCACAGTCCTGCTTGTCGGTGGTCTCGGGGCACAGCCACACGACGCACCAATGCGTCCACCGCAGCCACCATCTTCGACAGATCGTAGACCTCGTATCTAGAATGAGGTATCTCACCTCTCTCTCTCTCTCTCTCTCTCTCTGTCTCTCTCCCCTCCTCCTCTCTCCCTCGTCACTCACCTCAACGGGTTGTCTCCCTTAGCGAGAATCCAGGCGGTTACGAGTGCGAAAAAACCGCACTCCCATCCGTACTCCTGGGTGGGGGCTGCGCGATCCAGCGCATACTTGGCTCCCTCGACGGAGAACACGCGATCCAGCGTGTCCCTCCACAAAGGCCGCTCCTGGAAACGTGTTCTCTCTCTCTCTCTCTCTCCTTTCCCCTCTCCCCTTTCTCTCTCCTTTCCCCTCTCCCCTCTCTATCTCTTCTCTCCTCTCACTCACCGTGTAACCACGGATATTCTTGACCGAGTCGAGAAGGATGGCGATCTTCTGCTGGGCGTTCCACTGGGCGACGATGTAATGCCCGGTGAGCTCGGCGTCGTCGTTCCCCATCAGCTGGGCTGCGTCAAAGTAGGGCAGGTGGATCTATAAAGAGCCATCATATCTCCATACCTTTTCTCCCTCTCGTTTTCTCTCCCTTCTCTCCCTTCTCTCCCTTCTCTCCCTTCTCTTTCTTTCCCTTACCTCTTTCTCTCTTTCTCTCTCTCTCTCTCTCTCTCTCTCTCTCTCCTCATCTCTCCATTCTCTCTCTCTTCATCTCTCCACCCTCTATCTCCTCCTCCTCCTCCTCCTCCTTTTCTCTCAACTCACGATCACGACGCAGTCCCTGTTGAGCTTCTCGTTCCACTGCGGGTCCTGAAAGAAACGAGTGACCTTTGTTGTTTTTGATCGACCCGGCACACTGACCATGTGGGCGTGGATTCCGTGCACCGGGTACACGAACGGCCCCGCATTGAGCGTGCGGACGGCCTTCTCCATCTGATCCCCGCTCAGCTGCAATCACTCGGTTCATCTCCTCCTTCTCTCTTCTCTCTTCCTCTCTGTCACCTCACTATCACTCTCTTTCTTACCTCCTGCTCCTCCCTGACACACTCCGTCTCGGGCACGTCGACTTCCTATAAACATCTCTCTCCTCCCCTCCTCTTCCCTTCTCCTCCCTCCACCTTCCTCCTCCTCTCCTCTCCTCTTCCCTTCTCCTCCCTCCACCTTCCTCTTCCTCTCCTCTCCTCTTTCCTTCTCCTCCCTCCTCCTTCCCTCTCCTCTCCTCTTCCCTTCTCCTTCCTCCTCCTTCTCTCCTCTCCTCTTCCCTCCTCCTCCCTCCTCCTTCCTCCTCCTCTCCTCTCCTCTTCCCTTCTCCTCCCTCCTCCTTCTCTCCTCTCCTCTTCCTTCCTCCTTCCTCCTCCTTCCTCCTTCTCTCCTCTCCTCTTCCCTTCTCCCTCCACCTCCTCATTCCTCCTCCTCTCCTCTCCTCTTCCCTTCTCCTCCTCCCTCCTCCTTCTCTCCTCTCCTCTTCCCTTCTCCTCCCTCCACCTTCCTTTTCCTCTCCTCCTCACTCCTCCTTCCTCCTCCTCTCTTCTCCTCTTCCCTTCTCCTCCCTCCTCCTCCTTCTCACCTGATCCCGTGCCAAGACGAGGTAGTCGACCTCCTCCTCCTCCTCCTCAATCATCGCCATGTCGTCCAGAACAGTCTGCAAGCATTTCCAGACTATCTCTTTCTCTCCCTCTCTCTCGTGCTCTCGATTTCCGTTCTCCCTCTCGACTCTTGACTCTCGTTTCTGTCCCCTCCCTCATTTGTTTTAATAAGACTCAGACTACCCCACTCACGAGGTCGGCGGGGTTTTCTACGAGGTCGTCGCCGCTCGCAGCACGGGCCTTCTCGGTCTCGTCTCCGTCGACCTCCTCCTCCTCGCCGCTCTTCTTGCTCTTGAAGTGGTCGCTGAACTCTTGCTGCAGCTTGCCGAGCTTGTTCTTCAGCTTCTTCATCTGCAACATTTCCTCTCTTTCTCCCTCTCTCTTTCTCTCTCTCTCTTTCTCTCTCTCTCTCTTTCTCTCTCCCTCTCTCTCTCTCTTTCTCTGTTTATCTCTCTCTCTCACTCTCTCGAAAACCTAGAACGTAAAGACCCGTACCTTCTTTCGCAGACCGCGGCCAAAGCGGTTCTTCTCCACCTTCTCAGCAGGTGACTCACGCACCTTCTGAACATTGATAATCACACATGTACAGAAAGTGATAAATGTGCACAATTGCACTGAGTCCAATGCAGTCTCGAATAACGTGTTGTTTTCAGATAGCGGAACGAGAACCTCACCTGTCTGGGCGTGCTTGTCTTGGGGTTCGGCGGCGAGAGCGTGTCGGGAGTGGCTTCCGGGGGCGACAGCGAGAGAGGTGGGATGGGGGTGAGCGAGAGAGAGGGGGTGGATGAGTCGGGTGAGAACACCGCGGCCCCCAGGAGATGCTCCCTCCTCTCTGTCACGGGTGCGCCGCGGCGGATCTGTAACCATACATGTTTCAATGATTCTAGCCGCACATGTTCCCCAAGTTTCAATATCTATAGTGCCGTAGAAAATAGGAAGTAGTAGTCAACAGTAATAGATAAATGGAAGTGGTAATTGAGAGAGAGAGATGGAGATGGAGAGAGAGAGAGAGAGAGAGAGAGAGAGATGGAGATGGAGATGGAGAGAGAGATTCGCACATTTGTTAGGATGCAATGATTTGACAATAATGTGCATTACAACTTTTAATTTTCATTGCGTACTCACCGAATTCCCTCAATAAAACGAAGTGCTCAAAACGCTCGAAAAACAAATGATACCGACTTATATGTTGTGCATAGATGTTTCAATCTTTCCAACAATACATGTGCCCAAGTTTTTCGATTATGCTTATTGGCTAGACGTTGGGTCGCAAAGTAACTCGTGTTTTAACGTCTTTAAATTCGAAACTTTGATAGTTCCTTCTATCAACAGTTCGCGTAGATAGTAATTAGTAATAAGTAGCAGTAATGGGATAGTTAAGAAGTGAAGTACCTTGTCGCCAGGCGGGGGCTTGGGGGCCGAGCTGAGTCGCGGCCACCGCACGCTCTTCTCCACCGGGCGCTGCCTGTGCACCTGAAAAGGAAAATGTTAGAACAGGAAACTTGACACAGAGAGAGACAGAGAGAGAGAGAGAGAGGGAGAGAGGGAGGGAGGGAGGGAGGGAGAGAGAGGGGGAGAGAGGGGGAGAGAGATAAGAGGTGGATGAGAGGAGGAGGAGAATGTGGGTGGAGGAGGGGGTGAATGGATGACGAGTGCGTGCATGAGTCATGCTGGCCGAAGCAATGAATGAAGCCTACCAGAATGTTCTTCTCCGTCGCCTTCACACCGGCGTACTTGTCCGGGCGCTTTCCCTCGACGTGGGCAGTGCTGTGGAGCGTCTGCAAGGTCGAGGTGTTGTGCACTATTCTATTCCAACACTGTATCCACTGCCATCCCTGTTCACCTAGTTCAATGTAGCTGTTATCTCCGTCCACGTTCATTCTAGCTGTTATCTGCCTCCTTTCACAATGTCTTACCTTTTTCAGCCTCTCCTGGGTCTTCATGTGGCTGAATCTGGGCGGCTGCTGACCCTCGACGTGTCGGCCAGGCATGATCGGCTGAAAATGCAAGGTACGCAGTGTGCATTGCGTACAGTTTTACAATGCTTAATGAAACATAACGCTCTGTTCTGATCCGAGTGTCTATTGGTAACTCCATTTTCATCTCACTCTCATGTAACAAAACATCCGAAAATAAAACAAAAGATAATACGTTGGAAACAAGATCAGCGATGGAGACATTTTGAGGAAGAGACGAATTGCATATATTTAAGGATGCCGTGATGACGTACCTGCCTGAGCGTCTCGGTGGGATCCAGGCCGGCGAACTTGCCGGGCCTGTTGTCTCCAGTGAGGCGCCGTCCGACAGCGAGGCGCTGCAAAAAACGAAGTGAGGCGAGGCATTACGTGTATGTGTTTTGTGTGCCACGACGGCTAACCCCGCTCTCTCTCTCTCTCCCTCTCTCTCTCCCTCTCTCTCTCCCTCTCTCTCTCTCTCTCTCTCCCTCTCTCCCTCTTCTATTCGCCTTCTCGCAAACCACTTCTGTCCCTGCCATAATCACTGCCTAGTTCGCAGATAACCTGTTGGCGCTTGTCTCAATTGAAATCACTCATGTTGTTTTGTTAGGGTTAGATGCAAGCAGTACAAACTACAAACCATCTACTACTAACTTTGATATCATTCCAATCCCATTCTGTCCACGCACACACTATTTTTTGCAGGATAATACGGTAGGAAGTGTAAATCTACCTTTTTGGAGGCGCCGTTGCGGTTGTCCGATCTCGACTCGCCTCGCGCCAGCTGGTTCTCGGAGTGGGAGTGGGCAGAGTTCTGCTCCTCGCGCGTCTCCTCCTGGAGAGTCGCCTGCAACACCACACACGGTCAGTACGGCTGCCACAGCGCTCACTAGTCCCATGTTCCATGTGGTTTACGCTTCAAAAAGGGGCGAGAAATCGTATTGTGAATTATGTTTACATGCAGGTGAGGGTTGGTGTGTTGGTATGTGTGTATGTCTGTATGTGTGTATGTGTTTCATATTCCGTGTGATACACGCCTACTCACGTTCATGGTCGTCTCCTTCTGCCGCTGCTCCAGCTCGTTCTGCTCCTTCTGGTGCCGCTCTGCCAGCTCGCGCTCGAGGGCCTCCTTCTCTCGACGATGCCTCGCCCTCTGCGCGTCCCACTTAACACATCTTGTTCACTCCTAATATCTGCGTTTTTTCGCCAATGTGGCTTTTGACATTTGCTGTGCGTCGAACAGACTGTTCCCGAACGATTCTCCTCCCCTTCTTTGTCGAATAGCCGCATGTGGCAGGCCCACCTTGTCGGCCCAGTCCGCTCGACTCGCCACATCCTCCGTGCGTCGCAGCCTCTCCTTCTCCACGAGCACCGTCTGAAACGCGTGCACGCCCCCGTATTGACATAGACCAAATGTGAGAGTGGTGAATACGCTACCTTGTTGAAGGCGACGCTGCGGCAGTCCGCCGACTCGTCGCGACACTCGCCTCGAGCCTCCTCCATCTCCATGGTGTCCTCCGGCTCGGATTGCTCGGAGTCCTGCAACACCACATTAGCATATGCAAGTTAGTAATACAAAGTGAACAACAGAGATGGTAGTATACAAGTGCACGGAATGCTATATCCAACAGGATGGGGACACGTAAGCTACGATTCTCATTTCAGACTCGCCTCTCGATCGTCCGCCTCCATGTGCTGGTGAGCGGAGTGGACGCCCTGCCAACCGCGCACTCGCACGAACCGCATGACGCGGCCGTGCCTCTCGGCCTCTTCGCGGATCGCGCGCTGAACACGGACAGGTGAGCGTGCTGTCTGTCCACCCACTGCTCCACTCTCCCCACCCACTCACCTGGTGGCGCTCCTCCTCATCCTTGAGGAAGGCGTACAGCTGCCGCTCCTCCCGTCTGGCGGCGAGGAGGGCAGCGGCGGTCTTCTCCGCCTCCTCTTGGACAGCCTCCATCTGCTCGAGCGCCCTCTCGAGCAGAGTACGCGGTGCCGAGTGGCACTCCACGCACTCTCGAGTGCACACCTTGCACTCCTGCAACATGTTTCTTATCAGTGAGTGTCATTGTAGTCTCCTTTGTCTTATTTGGTGATAATTTAGGTATTCCTGTGGGGAGAGATGGGGAGAGAGGAATAGAAGATATAGATTAGATGAGAAGGAGACAGAGAGGTCAAGACGTAACTCACCCTCACCGTGGTCCTCTCGGTGCGCTCTGAACGCACCTCGAGGGGGTTGGGTCGGGGAGTCGGCGGAGTGTTGATGCGGTAACCGCACTCCGCCTGAAACAACCATGACGTCACAAATAGAAAGAGGAAAAAGGGAAATGGAAATAGACAGTATAAGAGGAAGATAGGGATGATAGAAGATAGGAAACATACCTGCTCACCCTCTCCAGTGCGCTGCACCGGCTGGTCCGGCCGGGTAACAGTCGCAGAACGCGGATAGAACATTTCTATCGACATTACCTGTAACATTGTTTTGTTCAAGTGTGGTTAGGGCACGGTATTTTCGGATTGAAGAAGCTCACTCGGACATATGTATGCATACATGATAATGATAATGATACATTTGCGGCGCGCATGCGAATCGAATGGTAGCATGGGCAGATCGGTGAGAGTGCACGTGTTATAAGAGAGTCGGAGACAATACCATGAGCACTTCTAGTTTTTACAGCGACTAGGACTATTGCAGCCAACACGACGAAGAAATGCACGGTTGGGCACGGCTACTGACCAAGAACGCGTACTGGAGAGGAAGAATGAAGATGAGTGAGTGAGTGAGTGAGTGAGTGACTGTGAGAGGGATAGGGCAATGAACGTCATTTATAGCTGGCATCTGGCAAAATGCCAACCGAGAAGAATTAGGAACAGGGGAAAGACATCGGTAGCTGGCAGCGTGATCAGCTGATTTCATTGAGAGAGAGAGAGAGAGAGAGAGAGAGAAAGAGAGAGAGACAGACAGACAGATACAGAGTCAGGTGAGAATCAGATGCATATGAACGTCGAATTTGAGACAGTGCCTCGATCAGCTGATAGATGAGTAGAAAGCGTGGTGATAGCGAGAGAGCGCAGAGAAAGTTGACGGGAGAACAGAATTAAATCACGAATGAGAACAGAGTTAAGTGAAATTACACAATATGAGCGCAATTAATCAAAAGGTTATAGCATACACAGATAGAAAGAAATTTTGCGGTTTCGGTGATGTCTTGCACGAAATGAATAAACACAGGTAACATGCATAAATGGAAGAAGTAGATGAATGTATCGCAAGGCGGACGGTGGCTGGAGAGAAAGAGGAGAGGCAGGGCTGACCGAATCGATGGATCGGTCTGCCCTCTCTTGCACACAGACGATGGTTGCCACAGGCTGCGAACCTGGAATCGACTGAACCGAGAGAGGGGCAACTCGGTGGGTGAACGGGGAGAGAGGAGAGGAGATGTACTGACAGACGGGGCGCTGGCAAGAAGGACAGGAAGGGAGGGCGAGTGAGTGATAGTGAGTGATGAAAGAGATGAGTCGGTGATGGTGAGTGGTAGAGAGGGACGGAGACTAACATGTTCATTTCAGGCTATTGGATGTGAGCTGTCGGTGTGAACTGCCTCGACATTCCCCATATTCAGGTATATTGATTTTCTCTCTCTCCTTCCATAACCACTCCGGTTGTCCCTCCGGTGTGCTGACTTGTCGAGTGCGAGTGCTCCATCTATTGCGCAGCCTTGCCTCGGAGTCCGTGCACCGGTGTGATACCCTCAATCCTCTTCTGTCCCTAGATGTCTTTCTTCCGACGTTCCAATTCCAATAATCAATTATGTAAATCACACATATGGGTTACGGTAAAGTACATATTTCGTATAGGGACAGCGAATACCAATCATACCGATAGCTCGAACCTGTAGTACCGTGAATGACGATTCCGGTGGATTCTGCTTCGTTCAATGAATAAAGAAGAGTAATTAAAATTTTCAAACGTTGTAAGATCACATTAATCGAATCCCTGAAGAAATATAATGAGATGAAGGGGCGGCAGAAGAGGGTATCACACCGGTGCACAGACTCCGAGGCGAGGCTGCGCAATAGATGGAGCACTCGCACTCGACAAGTCAGCACACCGGAGGGACAACCGGGGTGGTATGGAGGGAACAGAAAGAGACGAAATAATTGGGCGGCAGAAGAGGGTATCACACCGGTGCACAGACTCCGAGGCGAGGCTGCGCAATAGATGGAGCACTCGCATTCGACAAGTCAGCACACTAGAGGGACAACCGGGGTGGTATGGAGGGAACAGAAAGAGACGAAATAATTGGGCGGCAGAAGAGGGTATCACACCGGTGCACAGACTTCGAGGCTAGGCTGCGCAATAGATTGAGCACTCGCACTCGACAAGTCAGCACACCGGAGGGACAACCGGGGTGGTATGTCTTTCTCTCTCTCTCTTTCTCTCTCTCTCTTTCTCTCTCTCTCTTTCTCTCTCTCTCTCTCTTTCTCTCCCTCTCCCTCTTCCTTCCTCTCCCTCTGTTTATGTTTATTTCTGTGATGAACAGAGTGAGAGGGAGGGAGAGGGAGAGGGAGAGGGAGAGAGAAACAGCGAGAGAGAGAGAGAGAGAGAGAGAGGCCACGCGCCTCCTTCCGATCGCCAGTTCTTGCCACCCGTCAGTCGAGTGTGGATGGTCCGGATGATGGGCGCGCGGTCGGATGGGAGGAGACGAGTCGACTGGCGTCTCTTCTGTCTTCTCCTATCCGAATATCCAGGCAGCCACTCGGGCAGCCACTACTCGCCTCGTCTCTGCAGCCCCATCCAACAACAGCAAGAGAAGTGAGAAAAAAGACCATGTCATTTCGTGATAATATTGTCACTGATATTATTACCACTGACAATTATTAAATTGTAATTGATTTGCACACTGTATTTCTTAAATAATTCGAATCTAATCTAAAACAGGTACATGTTATTTGAGATGTCTGTGTTTCGTATAGTTACGTTTAATGAAGTGTGCCCTCATCCAGTTTATATTTGCAAACAACTGTACCATGAGAGAGTAATTAAACTATGCATGATGTGCCAAAAATAAATATAAACGTTCCTGTAAAATGTTCGCGCCAAATGCATACGGTAAAAAATCGGTGCGTATCAGCTTACAATCATGCGGATACGCAGCGAAAATGTGCGATGCGGCGTCACAATTCAGTGATCCGCTTTTCTGACCTATTTCTGTATTTATTTTTTCTCCGCTGAATCTCTGCCAGTTTTATTTCACTTTGGTACGCAATACGTATTCATTGCGCTAACCCCGACTAAAGTTTCCTCTGCATGCTTCAAGGTGAGTTATTGTACTTGTTCAGTTACTACTTATGCTTCCGTGTATGGCCCCGTGTTGTACTGTTTTTCGAGTTGTTGATATGCAACGGTTCGAAATGCAGTCCTCTGCGGGGTCGATCTCTGAGGGAGAACATTATACCATAATTTATCTGAATTGAAAACCGCCATCCTGGAGCTGTTCAAGCGCATCTCCGAGAAGTGACACTACACCGAGGGAGCTGAGCTCGTTGACAACGTTCTCGACGTTGTCCGCAAGGAGGCTGAGGGCTGCGACTGCCTTCATGGCTTCCAACTGACTCATTCCCTCGGAGGAGGAACTGGATCCGGAATGGGAACTATTCTCATCTTCAAGATCCGCGAGGAGTACCCCGACCGTATCATAAGCTCTTTCTCCGTTGTGCCCTCCTCCAAGGTGCGTTCTTATTTCATTTCTTTGGTCCATTTAATATCTATTGTGTTTTTAGGGTTCTGACATCGGTGTGGAGCCCTACAACGCCACCCTATCGGTGCATCAGCTCGTCAAGAACACTGATGAGACCTTCTGCATTGACAACGAGGCTCTGTACGACATCTGCTTCCGCACCCTCAAGCTCACCAACACCAACCCCACTTACGGAGATCTAACCATCTCGGTATGTGCTATGCCATATTGACTTTTCAATTCTCTTGTAAATTGTCTATGCTTCTCGTTTTCATTACCATGCGAGGATGTTGTCTCATTCTCTCTGGCAACCCGCGCTCTTTCGCAATATAATGCCATATGTGGTAGTCCGCTGCGTGTTTCGAGGGATAGGAACGTCCGAAGAGTACTTGAGATATATGAGGTCATTATTAAAGATAATCGATTCTGAAATGAATAGCGGAGGGGATGTTATTATGAGATATAACAAAATAAACAAATCATCAATCAACTCGTTTAGTGTCGATGACCATGTCTGGAGTGCCCACCTGCCTCCGATTCCCTGGACAGCTGAACGCTGATCTTCGCAAGCTTGCTGTGAACATGGTGCCCTTCCCCCGTCTTAACTTCTTCATGCCTGGATTCGCCCCTCTGTCTGTCAAGGGAGCTTCCGCCTACAACGCGCTCACCGTCGCCGAGCTCACCCAGCAGGTGCGTTGTTCATTTCGATTATATTTGTATGGTATTGATTTGTTTTGTTTAGATGCTCGATGCCAATAACATGATGGCTGCCTGCGATCCCCGCCACGGACGCTACCTCACCGTCGCCATCATGTTCCGCGGACGCATGAGCATGCGCGAGGTCGATGACCAGATGATGTCGGTCCAGAACAAGAACTCGTCGAATGGATCCCCAACAACGTCAAGACCGCCGTGTGCGACATCCCTCCCCGTGGACTCAAGATGTCGGCCACCTTCATCGGTAACTCGACCGCCATCCTGGAGCTGTTCAAGCGCATCTCCGAGCAGTTCGCTGGTGAGTATCATTGCCTTGTTCACTTTGAATGGTTGAATATTGATTGTTTGCAGCCATGTTCCGCCGCAAGGCTTTCCTCCACTGGTACACTGGAGAGGGCATGGACGAGATGGAGTTCACCGAGGCCGAGTCGAACATGAACGACCTGGTGTCGGAGTACCAGCAGTACCAGGACGCGACCGCCGACGAGGAGGAAGAGCTGGACGGTGACACCGGAGAGTAAACGCAGCTTGATCATAGCATCCACAACTAAGATCACAATTTATTGAAAACACTTGTTTTGGTTTTATCGCGAGCTTGTACGATTGTTTTACTGCACATAAAGTGTGTTTGATCTCGTTTGGGTGTTCTGTCTATTGTGTTGAGGGATTGCGGATGGGGGATCGTAAGCATTCGGTCCTCATGACCTATTTTGTAACAGTGTTCGCAATGTGGGTCCTCGTGTTGTGGTCGTTCATGGCGTCTGTGGGCGCTGCTCCTCGGGTGAAGAGGGAGTGCATGTACCTCGCTGAACAAAATGCGACTGAGGCTAGCTGCTACCAGGTGCGTTCTACTTGTCTTCTCATTAGAATTAGATACCAATATATACGATGGTGAAGCTCCGGGTGTCCCTTTTCTTCCATAATAATCCACAATAGTAATTCCGCGGGCTAGGAAGACAGCGCTCTCATGAGCTATTCCCCTATAATGATGAAAATGATATGATGCGCGGGAGCACGTGTGATGACTTGCTAGTAAGGTGAGAGTATCGTGAGCCAAGTTCTTCCCGTCTCGTCTACTGGTTTTATTGACTCAGAAGTAGAGAATGGTTGTTGTTGCTGACGGATCGCCACGGTCAATGAAGCAAACAAAACGCTTTCCACAACAATCGCGATCAGAACACGGGAATACGTTTCTCGCGTCAATTTTAATCCCAATTCCTCTAGCAGACAAATAATCGCTATACGTTTCTCGCGCCGCGTGAATGAACGCTCGCTATCACACAATAATCGAAATAGCTGTTGTTGGGATAGCCAGCATTCATGTTTCTAAACCTTCCTCATGTTCCTCATGAGCATCATTCACATCACTCGAACGATCTCTGTCTCTGTCTCTGTCTCTGTCTCTGTCTCTGTCTCTGTCTCTGTCTCTGTCTCTGTCTCTGTCTCTGTCTCTGTCTCTGTCTCTGTCTCTGTCTCTGTCTCTGTCTCTGTCTCTGTCTCTGTCTCTGTCTCTGTCTCTGTCTCTGTCTCTGTCTCTGTCTCTGTCTCTGTCTCTGTCTCTGTCTCTGTCTCTGTCTCTGTCTCTGTCTCTGTCTCTGTCTCTGTCTCTGTCTCTGTCTCTGTCTCTGTCTCTGTCTCTGTCTCTGTCTCTGTCTCTGTCTCTGTCTCTGTCTCTGTCTCTGTCTCTGTCTCTGTCTCTGTCTCTGTCTCTGTCTCTGTCTCTGTCTCTGTCTCTGTCTCTGTCTCTGTCTCTGTCTCTGTCTCTGTCTCTGTCTCTGTCTCTGTCTCTGTCTCTGTCTCTGTCTCTGTCTCTGTCTCTGTCTCTGTCTCTGTCTCTGTCTCTGTCTCTGTCTCTGTCTCTGTCTCTGTCTCTGTCTCTGTCTCTGTCTCTGTCTCTGTCTCTGTCTCTGTCTCTGTCTCTGTCTCTGTCTCTGTCTCTGTCTCTGTCTCTGTCTCTGTCTCTGTCTCTGTCTCTGTCTCTGTCTCTGTCTCTGTCTCTGTCTCTGTCTCTGTCTCTGTCTCTGTCTCTGTCTCTGTCTCTGTCTCTGTCTCTGTCTCTGTCTCTGTCTCTGTCTCTGTCTCTGTCTCTGTCTCTGTCTCTGTCTCTGTCTCTGTCTCTGTCTCTGTCTCTGTCTCTGTCTCTGTCTCTGTCTCTGTCTCTGTCTCTGTCTCTGTCTCTGTCTCTGTCTCTGTCTCTGTCTCTGTCTCTGTCTCTGTCTCTGTCTCTGTCTCTGTCTCTGTCTCTGTCTCTGTCTCTGTCTCTGTCTCTGTCTCTGTCTCTGTCTCTGTCTCTGTCTCTGTCTCTGTCTCTGTCTCTGTCTCTGTCTCTGTCTCTGTCTCTGTCTCTGTCTCTGTCTCTGTCTCTGTCTCTGTCTCTGTCTCTGTCTCTGTCTCTGTCTCTGTCTCTGTCTCTGTCTGTGTGTCACCTTCCGATCGCCACTCTCGCTCCCCGTCAGTCGAGTGTGGATGGTCCGAATGAGAGGGGCGCGGTCGGGTGGGAGGAGACGAGTCGACTGGCGTCTCCTCTGTCTTCTCCTATCCGAATATCCAGGCAGCCACTCGGGCAGCCACTACTCGCCTCGTCTCTGCAGCCCCATCCAACAATAGCAAGATAAGTGAGAAAAAAGACTGCCATTTCGTGATAATATTGTTTTACCACTGACAATCATTGAATTGTAATTGATTTGCACACTGTGTTTCTTAGATAATTCGAATCTAATCTAAAACAGGTACATGTTATTTGAGATGTCTGTGTTTCGTATAGTTACGTTTAATGAAGTGTGCCCTCATCCAGTTTATATTTGCAAACAACTGTACCATGAGAGAGTAATTAAACTATGCATGATGTGCCAAAAATAAATATATGGAGAGGATGGAGAGGAACGATCAGGAGCGTAGGGATTATTCGTCCAGTCTGCCCTCTATCATTCCTTCCGGATTTTGTCCATTATTCTGCCACGCGCCTCCTTCCGATCGCCAGTCTCGCCCCGCCAGTCGAGTATGAATGGTCCGGATGCGGGACGACGACAGGTGTGGGTGGAGGAGGTGAGTCGACTGGCATCCAGTATGTCCCATCCCCGGACAGCCACTCGCCTCGCCTCTCCTGCCCCACCCAACAAGAGAAGGGAGAAGAGCGAGTAAGGGTTCGCCATGATGTTGTGATCACTCAGGTTAAATCTATCGAATACACATTTTTGCCCACCTTAATGGTTTGTTTCACATATAGGTAGCCCTAATGAGGTTGGGTTAGTTGGTGGTCTGATTGAGATCGGACGACTTACCCGCCAAATGCGTAGCGGATGCGTGCGTGGCGTTTACACTGAACAAAGCTTCTCTTCGTTTCCCAATTCTGTCATCACAAAACTACGACACACTGTACTGTTCAATCCAGCTCTTTGCAACGAGTTTCCGTTGCACATCATCAATTCACCTCGAAAAGTCCCAACCAACACTACAAAACAAGATATCAGGAAATACATATTCATGGATGCAAAATAAACGAGATCGAATATGACTATTGACTCGACACAGCGAGATGAGTTTGATTTCACACAGCGAGATGAGTTTGATTTCACAGGTGACTCTCTCTCTCTCCTCTATGACTGCCATTTGTATCAAGTTACGATGGTAGTGACTGAGAGTGGTGCTGGTTGCATTGGTTGGTGCTTGTGTGAAGTGTGAGTGGGCAGTGTGTGCCGAGTGTGCGCAGTCTACCCGGCCGGCACGCAGCTCGCATTTGGCGAAGAGAGCAGCGAAAGCGGCGTGTTGCGAGTCGAGCTCACCTGTTGTCGCTCACTTGAACCAGTCTCTCTCTCTCTCTCTCTCTCTCTCTCTCTCTCTCTCTTTCTCTTTCTCTTTCTCTCTCTCTCTCTCCTCTATGACTGTCATTTGTGTCAAGGTACGATGGTAGTGAATGAGAGTGGTGCTGGTTGCAGTGGTTGGTGCTTGTGTGAAGTGTGAGTGGGCAGTGTCTGCCGAGTGTGCGCAGTCTACCCGGCCGGCAACTCGCCTTCGACGAAGAGAGCAGCGAAAGCGGCGTGTTGCGAGTCGAGCTCACCTGTTGTCGCTCACGAACCAGTCTCTCTCTCCCTCTCTCTCTCTCTCTCTCTCTCTCTCTCTTTCTCTTTCTCTCTCTCTTTCTCTCTCTCTTCTATGACTGTCATTTGTATCAAGGTTCGATGGTAGTGACTGAGAGTGGTGCTGGTTGCAGTGGTTGGTGCGCGTGTGAAGTGTGAGTGGGCAGTGTGTGCCGAGTGTGCGCAGTCTACCCGGCCGGCAACTCGCCTTCGACGAAGAGAGCAGCGAAAGCGGCGTGTTGCGAGTCGAGCTCACCTGTTGTCGCTCACGAACCAGTCTCTCTCTCCCTCTCTCTCTCTCTTTCTCTTTCTCTTTCTCTCTCTCTCTTTCTCTCTCTCCTCTATGACTGTCATTTGTATCAAAGTACGATGGTAGTGACTGAGAGTGGTGCTGGTTGCAGTGGTTGGTGCGCGTGTGAAGTGTGAGTGGGCAGTGTGTGCCGAGTGTGCGCAGTCTACCCGGCCGGCACGCAGCTCGCATTCGACGAATAGAGCAGCGAGAGCGGCGTGTTGCGAGTCGAGCTCACCTTTTGTCGCTCACTTGAACCACTCTCTCTCTCTCTCTCTCTCTCTCTCTCTCTTTCTCTCTTTCTCTCTCTCCTCTCTCTCTCAATTCACTTCTAGACCCGTATCTGTATCGGTGTTGTGGAGCGGGACAGAGAAATGTAGGGACCATTCATCTTGTTCGCCCTCCATCTCTCCCGGATCTTGTCTACTCTTCACGCGCCTGCTCCCGATCGCCATTCTTGGGTCGAGAATGGCGAGTCTACTGGTTATCTCCTCTGTTTCTACGAATAAAAATGACTAAAAATAAACGAATAAAAATGATAAAAATGACAGTCATAGAGGAGAGAGAGCGAGAACGAGAGCAAATGGCAGTCATAGAGGAGAGAGAGAGCGAGAGAGAGAGAAAGAGAGAGAGAGAGAGAGAGAGAGAGAGAGAGAGAGCGAGAGCGAGAGCGAGAGCGAGAGAGAGAGATAGAGAGAGAGAGAGAGAGAGAGAGAGAGAGAGACTGGTTTAAATGAGCGACGACAAGTGAGCTCGACTCGCTTTCTCTCCTTCTCACCCTCACAACCAGCAAGCAGAAGGCAGAGAGGAAGAGAGGAAGAAAGAGGGAGGGAGAGAAAGGTGGAGAGAAGGAGAAGAGGGAGAGAACCAGTGACGTGACGCTAGTGACGCGGACATTAAATACATGTTCCCGGGCGCTGACTCGGAATCGAGGTCGGACTACCCGTATTTCATGACCGCGTAAACCCCGGGAAGGGCGTAGGTCAAACAACCCTTCCCGGTCAATGGCGACGAATCCGGCCAGAATCTTGTAGAACATCACGATGTCCTTAACGTGCCGCCGTTGTTGGAGTGAGTGGAGGCCCAGAATCGCGTTGCGATGGTCGGCTCCATGGCTGACGCTGTTACACCTACCAAGAATGAGTCGGGTGACGTAGTTTTGTACCCTTTCCAGCTGCTTGATGGATGCCTGGTCGTGAGGGTTGAAGACGCAGGTACCGTACTCGAGATGATAGTGACTGTTTCGAAGAAACACTCCCGAATTGCCTTCGAAACACCCCCGAATTGCCCTGTTAAGAGGCAGCCTCCTCAGAAATGTCTTCGGAATTGGGAATTCAAAAAAAAAGAGTGATGATATAGCGCTGGGTCACGTCACGGCATAATTTACGGTTCCTAGAAGTTACAAAAGGCGGTTCATACCACATCTGAACAGCTGATTGTGGGCGCTTGCGCGCGCGGGACATGCTGAATGTGAATGATTATATATTTTTGTCTATTTTTTGGTTACTTATGAGATCATGACAGGGTAATGGATCTGGAGACTCTTCTCAGCGAGATTGGCGTGTTGCGAGTCGAGCTCACTTGTCGTCGCTCACTTGAACCAGTCTCTCTCTCTCTCTCTCTCTCTCTCTCTCTCTCTCTCTTTCTCTCTTTCTCTCTCTCTCTCACGTGAGCGACAACAAGTGAGCTCGACTCGCAACACGCCGCTGATGGAGAGAGAGCCTTGCACAGTGGGTTCTACATATTGTCGTGTTTTCTCAGACGGTCTCCGTCAAAGTTTCTTCGTCTGCTCGTTTCTTTACATCACTAACACCAGATTATCTACGGTCAGCAAGTCATCCAACACGTTACGGGAATAAACATTAACAGAGAGAGAGAGAGAGAGAGAGAGAGAGAGAGAGAGAAAAGAGAGAGGCCACGCGCCTCCTTCCGATCGCCACTCTCGCTCCCCGTCAGTCGAGTGTGGATGGTCCGAATGAGAGGGGCGCGGTCGGGTGGGAGGAGACGAGTCGACTGGCGTCTCCTCTGTCTTCTCCTATCCGAATATCCAGGCAGCCACTCGGGCAGCCACTACTCGCCTCGTCTCTGCAGCCTCATCCAACAACAGCAAGAGAAGTGAGAAAAAAGACCATGTCATTTCGAGATAATATTGTTTTATATTCTTCTTATTCTTCTTATTCTTCTTTTCCCCGCGGCGTGCGGTCGGGTCCTCATTTTGCCCCGCCGCCGCCGAATGTTCGGTCATCGACAAGAATCCTTCCCGAGAAACCAGTGAGGCGGCGGGAAGTATCCTCATGTGGAAGCAGCTATGGCGCGAGGAGATACTAGTTGGCATAGAAGCAAAGGGAAACCCGGAGCTCTACACGTCAAGAATGGTACTCTAATGGTCCAGGAATGATTATCGATCAAGTATCGTCTTCCACCACTAACCCCGTCAGCCTACCTGTCTTTCCCCGGCGTTAGCTTATTATGTATCTAGCATCTTAGGCACTACTGTATGCTTCATATCATGATGATTGTGTTGTCATATTCAGATATAACGATTCCGGATAAACGATTGATTGATTGATTGATTGTTTTATCACTGACAATTATTAAATTGCAATTGTATTGCACACTGTACTTCTGAGATAATTTGAATCTAATCTAAAACAGGTACATGTTATTTGAGATGTCTGTGTTTCGTATAGTTACGTTCAATAAAGTGTGCCCACATCCAGTTTATATTTGCAAACAACTGTACCATGAGAGAGTAATTAAACTATGCATGATGTGCTGTAAAATAAATAAAAAAAACCTTCCTGTAAAATGTTCGCGCCAAATGCATACGGTAAAAATCGGTGCGTATCAGCTCAAAAGCATCAGATACGCAGCGAACATGTGCGATGCGGAGTAAAAATTCAGTGATCCGTTTAGGCGTTTGGCCTACGTATGTCTGTATTCTTTCTCCGCTGAATCTCTGCCAGTTTTATTTTTGGCACTTTGATACGCAATACATATTCATTGCGCTAACCTCGACTAAAGTTTATTCTGCATGCTTCAATGTGAGTTATTGTACTTGTTAAATTACTAGTTATGCTCTCGTGTTTGGCCCCGTGTTGTACTGCGTTTCGAACTGTTGATACGCAACGGTTCGAAATGCAGTCCTCTGCGGGGTCGACCTTTCAGGAGAACATAATATCATATTTTATCTGAAATGACTTTTCAGTTCGAGTTCAAAGAATAGCGAAGACACCTCAGGGTGAGGTGTCTGACTTTTAGATCATGTTCAAGACGGATGATGTACAACGGGAAGATAGGCCGCCATGGCCCACTTCGAGTGGCGCTGCTTGCTGCCGTCAAGATGGTGATCGGTTGCGAGACAAGCGCCTAGCATGGCCAATCGCCAAGAGCATGGCTGCGTGGGACTTTTTTGGTGATTTGCAATAGTATAACATTTTTATAGCTCTCACGGTGCACAGCTTGGTGTGGTCCATGCTCGTAGCCGGCCCACCTTTGGAACCGGAGACGTCTGCATCCAACATCGCCACGAGCGTGATTGTGTCCGCACTTCGCGAAATCGCCAATTCGTCGGGGAAGATCAAATTCTATACTATACTCTCCCTTCTTCTGTTGGTGGGTGAACAGATTTCTAGTAAGCGTAATCTCAAATTCACGTTTTGGATTACCATTAATCTCGATAATATCTGTCATATATTTATTTTTAGTCTGGTTCTAGTAATGTATGTTCTTGTACGCCGAGTGTTACCACTTTCTCATCATGATTCTGGACATGATGAAATTGTCGGTGACTTTCGGATAGCAAGTAACATGGGGTACTGGTGTTTCCATATCATTTTTATTGAGGGATAGGCGGAGGAACATAAGTGTGCTGATAAGGATGTACTTGTAAATAAACTAATGTGTCAGTCCGTTTTGTATGGAAACAATAACGTTTCGTGTTTGTATGTATCTGTTAATATTTAAGTAACAGTGCGTATCAATTTTAATTTTCCAAATTTGAGGTAAATTAATTTTCCAAAATTGAGGTATTATTCTTACACGCGCCTCCTTCCGATCGCCAGTCGAGTATGAATGGTCCGGATGCGGGACGACGACAGGTGTGGGTGGAGGAGGTGAGTCGACTGGCATCCAGTATGTCCCTTCCCCGGACAGCCACTCGCCTCGCCTCTCCTGCCCCACCCAACAAGAGAAGGGAGAAGAGCGAGTAAGGGTTCGCCATGATGTTGTGATCACTCAGGTTAAATCTATCGAATACACATTTTTGCCCACCTTAATGGTTTGTTTCACATATAGGTAGCCCTAATGAGGTTGGGTTAGTTGGTGGTCTGATTGAGATCGGACGACTTACCCGCCAAATGCGTAGCGGATGCGTGCGTGGCGTTTACACTGAACAAAGCTTCTCTTCGTTTCCCAATTCTGTCATCACAAAACTACGACACACTGTACTGTTCAATCCAGCTCTTTGCAACGAGTTTCCGTTGCACATCATCAATTCACCTCGAAAAGTCCCAACCAACACTACAAAACAAGATATCAGGAAATACATATTCATGGATGCAAAATAAACGAGATCGAATATGACTATTGACTCGACACAGCGAGATGAGTTTGATTTCACACAGCGAGATGAGTTTGATTTCACAGGTGACTCTCTCTCTCTCCTCTATGACTGCCATTTGTATCAAGTTACGATGGTAGTGACTGAGAGTGGTGCTGGTTGCATTGGTTGGTGCTTGTGTGAAGTGTGAGTGGGCAGTGTGTGCCGAGTGTGCGCAGTCTACCCGGCCGGCACGCAGCTCGCATTTGGCGAAGAGAGCAGCGAAAGCGGCGTGTTGCGAGTCGAGCTCACCTGTTGTCGCTCACTTGAACCAGTCTCTCTCTCTCTCTCTCTCTCTCTCTCTCTTTCTCTTTCTCTTTCTCTTTCTCTCTCTCTCTCCTCTATGACTGTCATTTGTGTCAAGGTACGATGGTAGTGAATGAGAGTGGTGCTGGTTGCAGTGGTTGGTGCTTGTGTGAAGTGTGAGTGGGCAGTGTCTGCCGAGTGTGCGCAGTCTACCCGGCCGGCAACTCGCATTCGACGAAAAGAGCAGCGAAAGCAGCGTGTTGCGAGTCGAGCTCACCTGTTGTCGCTCACTTGAACCAGTCTCTCTCTCTCTCTCTCTCTCTCTCTCTCTCTCTCTCTCTTTCTCTCTCTCTTTCTCTCTCTCTTCTATGACTGTCATTTGTATCAAGGTTCGATGGTAGTGACTGAGAGTGGTGCTGGTTGCAGTGGTTGGTGCGCGTGTGAAGTGTGAGTGGGCAGTGTGTGCCGAGTGTGCGCAGTCTACCCGGCCGGCACGCAGCTCGCATTCGACGAATAGAGCAGCGAGAGCGGCGTGTTGCGAGTCGAGCTCACCTTTTGTCGCTCACTTGAACCACTCTCTCTCTCTCTCTCTCTCTCTCTCTCTCTCTCTCTCTCTCTCTTTCTCTCTTTCTCTCTCTCCTCTCTCTCTCAATTCACTTCTAGACCCGTATCTGTATCGGTGTTGTGGAGCGGGACAGAGAAATGTAGGGACCATTCATCTTGTTCGCCCTCCATCTCTCCCGGATCTTGTCTACTCTTCACGCGCCTGCTCCCGATCGCCATTCTTGGGTCGAGAATGGCGAGTCTACTGGTTATCTCCTCTGTTTCTACGAATAAAAATGACTAAAAATAAACGAATAAAAATGATAAAAATGACAGTCATAGAGGAGAGAGAGCGAGAACGAGAGCAAATGGCAGTCATAGAGGAGAGAGAGAGCGAGAGAGAGAGAAGAGAGAGAGAGAGAGAGAGAGAGAGAGAGAGAGAGAGAGAGAGAGAGCGAGAGCGAGAGCGAGAGCGAGAGAGAGAGATAGAGAGAGAGAGAGAGAGAGAGACTGGTTTAAATGAGCGACGACAAGTGAGCTCGACTCGCTTTCTCTCCTTCTCACCCTCACAACCAGCAAGCAGAAGGCAGAGAGGAAGAGAGGAAGAAAGAGGGAGGGAGAGAAAGGTGGAGAGAAGGAGAAGAGGGAGAGAACCAGTGACGTGACGCTAGTGACGCGGACATTAAATACATGTTCCCGGGCGCTGACTCGGAATCGAGGTCGGACTACCCGTATTTCATGACCGCGTAAACCCCGGGAAGGGCGTAGGTCAAACAACCCTTCCCGGTCAATGGCGACGAATCCGGCCAGAATCTTGTAGAACATCACGATGTCCTTAACGTGCCGCCGTTGTTGGAGTGAGTGGAGGCCCAGAATCGCGTTGCGATGGTCGGCTCCATGGCTGACGCTGTTACACCTACCAAGAATGAGTCGGGTGACGTAGTTTTGTACCCTTTCCAGCTGCTTGATGGATGCCTGGTCGTGAGGGTTGAAGACGCAGGTACCGTACTCGAGATGATAGTGACTGTTTCGAAGAAACACTCCCGAATTGCCTTCGAAACACCCCCGAATTGCCCTGTTAAGAGGCAGCCTCCTCAGAAATGTCTTCGGAATTGGGAATTCAAAAAAAAAGAGTGATGATATAGCGCTGGGTCACGTCACGGCATAATTTACGGTTCCTAGAAGTTACAAAAGGCGGTTCATACCACATCTGAACAGCTGATTGTGGGCGCTTGCGCGCGCGGGACATGCTGAATGTGAATGATTATATATTTTTGTCTATTTTTTGGTTACTTATGAGATCATGACAGGGTAATGGATCTGGAGACTCTTCTCAGCGAGATTGGCGTGTTGCGAGTCGAGCTCACTTGTCGTCGCTCACTTGAACCAGTCTCTCTCTCTCTCTCTCTCTCTCTCTCTTTCTCTCTTTCTCTCTCTCTCTCACGTGAGCGACAACAAGTGAGCTCGACTCGCAACACGCCGCTGATGGAGAGAGAGCCTTGCACAGTGGGTTCTACATATTGTCGTGTTTTCTCAGACGGTCTCCGTCAAAGTTTCTTCGTCTGCTCGTTTCTTTACATCACTAACACCAGATTATCTACGGTCAGCAAGTCATCCAACACGTTACGGGAATAAACATTAACAGAGAGAAAGAGAGAGAGAGAGAGAGAGAGAGAGAGAGAAAAAAGAGAGAGGCCACGCGCCTCCTTCCGATCGCCACTCTCGCTCCCCGTCAGTCGAGTGTGGATGGTCCGAATGAGAGGGGCGCGGTCGGGTGGGAGGAGACGAGTCGACTGGCGTCTCCTCTGTCTTCTCCTATCCGAATATCCAGGCAGCCACTCGGGCAGCCACTACTCGCCTCGTCTCTGCAGCCTCATCCAACAACAGCAAGAGAAGTGAGAAAAAAGACCATGTCATTTCGAGATAATATTGTTTTATATTCTTCTTATTCTTCTTCTTCTTCTTTTCCCCGCGGCGTGCGGTCGGGTCCTCATTTTGCCCCGCCGCCGCCGAATGTTCGGTCATCGACAAGAATCCTTCCCGAGAAACCAGTGAGGCGGCGGGAAGTATCCTCATGTGGAAGCAGCTATGGCGCGAGGAGATACTAGTTGGCATAGAAGCAAAGGGAAACCCGGAGCTCTACACGTCAAGAATGGTACTCTAATGGTCCAGGAATGATTATCGATCAAGTATCGTCTTCCACCACTAACCCCGTCAGCCTACCTGTCTTTCCCCGGCGTTAGCTTATTATGTATCTAGCATCTTAGGCACTACTGTATGCTTCATATCATGATGATTGTGTTGTCATATTCAGATATAACGATTCCGGATAAACGATTGATTGATTGATTGATTGTTTTATCACTGACAATTATTAAATTGCAATTGTATTGCACACTGTACTTCTGAGATAATTTGAATCTAATCTAAAACAGGTACATGTTATTTGAGATGTCTGTGTTTCGTATAGTTACGTTCAATAAAGTGTGCCCACATCCAGTTTATATTTGCAAACAACTGTACCATGAGAGAGTAATTAAACTATGCATGATGTGCTGTAAAATAAATAAAAAAAACCTTCCTGTAAAATGTTCGCGCCAAATGCATACGGTAAAAATCGGTGCGTATCAGCTCAAAAGCATCAGATACGCAGCGAACATGTGCGATGCGGAGTAAAAATTCAGTGATCCGTTTAGGCGTTTGGCCTACGTATGTCTGTATTCTTTCTCCGCTGAATCTCTGCCAGTTTTATTTTTGGCACTTTGGTACGCAATACATATTCATTGCGCTAACCTCGACTAAAGTTTATTCTGCATGCTTCAATGTGAGTTATTGTACTTGTTAAATTACTAGTTATGCTCTCGTGTTTGGCCCCGTGTTGTACTGCGTTTCGAACTGTTGATACGCAACGGTTCGAAATGCAGTCCTCTGCGGGGTCGACCTTTCAGGAGAACATAATATCATATTTTATCTGAAATGACTTTTCAGTTCGAGTTCAAAGAATAGCGAAGACACCTCAGGGTGAGGTGTCTGACTTTTAGATCATGTTCAAGACGGATGATGTACAACGGGAAGATAGGCCGCCATGGCCCACTTCGAGTGGCGCTGCTTGCTGCCGTCAAGATGGTGATCGGTTGCGAGACAAGCGCCTAGCATGGCCAATCGCCAAGAGCATGGCTGCGTGGGACTTTTTTGGTGATTTGCAATAGTATAACATTTTTATAGCTCTCACGGTGCACAGCTTGGTGTGGTCCATGCTCGTAGCCGGCCCACCTTTGGAACCGGAGACGTCTGCATCCAACATCGCCACGAGCGTGATTGTGTCCGCACTTCGCGAAATCGCCAATTCGTCGGGGAAGATCAAATTCTATACTATACTCTCCCTTCTTCTGTTGGTGGGTGAACAGATTTCTAGTAAGCGTAATCTCAAATTCACGTTTTGGATTACCATTAATCTCGATAATATCTGTCATATATTTATTTTTAGTCTGGTTCTAGTAATGTATGTTCTTGTACGCCGAGTGTTACCACTTTCTCATCATGATTCTGGACATGATGAAATTGTCGGTGACTTTCGGATAGCAAGTAACATGGGGTACTGGTGTTTCCATATCATTTTTATTGAGGGATAGGCGGAGGAACATAAGTGTGCTGATAAGGATGTACTTGTAAATAAACTAATGTGTCAGTCCGTTTTGTATGGAAACAATAACGTTTCGTGTTTGTATGTATCTGTTAATATTTAAGTAACAGTGCGTATCAATTTTAATTTTCCAAATTTGAGGTAAATTAATTTTCCAAAATTGAGGTATTATTCTTACACGCGCCTCCTTCCGATCGCCAGTCGAGTATGAATGGTCCGGATGCGGGACGACGACAGGTGTGGGTGGAGGAGGTGAGTCGACTGGCATCCAGTATGTCCCTTCCCCGGACAGCCACTCGCCTCGCCTCTCCTGCCCCACCCAACAAGAGAAGGGAGAAGAGCGAGTAAGGGTTCGCCATGATGTTGTGATCACTCAGGTTCAATCTATCGAATACACATTCTTGCCCACATTGATGGTTTGTTTCACATATAGGTAGCCCTAATGAGGGCTGTTGGGTTAGTTGGTGGTCTGATTGAGATCGGACGACTTACACGCCAAAATGCGTAGCGGGTGCGTGCGTGGCGCTTACACTAAACAAAGCTTCTCTTCATTTCCCAATTGTGTCATCACAAAACTACGACACACTGTACTGTTCAATCCAGCTCTTTGCAACGAGTTTCCGTTGCACATCATCAATTCACCTCGAAACTCCCAACCAACACTACAAAACATAATATCAAGAAATACATATTCATGGATGCAAAAAACGAGATCGAATATGACTATCGACTCGACACAGCGAGATGAGTTTGATTTCGCATATAGGTGGCCCTAAAGAGGGCCGTTGGGTTAGTTGTGAAGCACTACTCCAATCTACTTGGAGGAAGTGTACTTGGTGACGGCCTTGGTGCCCTCAGAGACGGCGTGCTTGGCAAGCTCTCCAGGAAGGATAAGACGGACCGCGGTCTGGATTTCGCGGGAGGAGATGGTGGACCTCTTGTTGTAGTGGGCCAGACGGGAGGCCTCGGCGGCGATGCGCTCGAACACGTCGTTGACGAACGAGTTCATGATCGACATGGCCTTGGAGGAGACTCCGGTGTCGGGGTGGACTTGCTTCAGCACACGGTAGATGTAGACAGAGTAAGACTCCTTGCGGCTCTTTCTTTTCTTCTTGTCTCCGGTGCGGGTGGTCTTCTGCGACTTGGCGGCCTTCTTGGCTCCCTTGGCGGACGGCTTGGGCGGCATGGTAACTGGGACAGACGGTGTAACCGAGTGGTACCCCTTCTCTCGCCTCCCCTATCTTATACCCCGTCGGTGGAGGGCGGGGTTTCGTCGCTCCGCCCTCTTTGGATCGCGCGCGCGATTCACCGAGTGTCGCGTTCTGTGGTGAGTGACCCGAGCCGCATCTTCTCACCCCTCTCTCTCACCCCCTGCTGTCACTCTTGAAACAACCATCGGCATATCGATCGATCGAATGACAACGGCACAATGACCTATGCAGTGAGGAGAGACACACTTATCCGTACCTGCCTGAGAGAGATATGAAGCATGGGAGCGAAAATATATCACCATCACATCTACAACACAGTACTGTCACTCACACACTCTCTACAAACAACACTATCACCACGCAATCATCAATACTAATATCACTATATACAATATGCACAACTTTCTTATAAATATCCCAACAACATCGCTTAAAAATCACACATTAGTTTATCTAAGAAGCTCCTCTCACACAAATCACAGCTAAACAAATGCAATAATCAAAATTGTTTGATAGAAAAGAGATCAAGTGAATGGTGAATCAGTGAGATTCAATAAGTTTCTTTCACATATAGGTGGCCCTAAAGAGGGCCGTTGGGTTCTATGTGAGTGGATTCACGAAGGCATTTACGCCCTCTCGCCACGGATGCGGCGAGCCAGCTGGATGTCCTTGGGCATGATGGTGACGCGCTTGGCATGGATGGCGCACAGGTTGGTGTCCTCGAAGAGTCCAACGAGGTAAGCCTCGGAGGCCTCCTGGAGGGCCATCACAGCCGACGACTGGAAGCGCAGGTCCGTCTTGAAGTCCTGGGCGATCTCACGCACAAGGCGCTGGAAAGGCAGCTTGCGGATGAGGAGCTCAGTCGACTTCTGGTAACGGCGGATCTCGCGGAGAGCGACGGTTCCCGGGCGGTAACGGTGGGGCTTCTTGACTCCTCCGGTGGCGGGGGCCGACTTGCGGGCCGCCTTGGTGGCGAGCTGCTTGCGAGGAGCCTTTCCTCCGGTCGACTTGCGGGCGGTCTGCTTGGTACGGGCCATTGCTGCTATCGAGTGAAGGATGCTCACTGAACCGGGCCCACCCCTTTTATACGGCTCGGGGTCTGATCGGTGGGGGGCGGGGCCTAACCGCGCGTTCCCGCCATCCTCTCACCACTCATCCAACGTCCATCACATACGACAACACAGACATATTCTCATCAAACACAACTATGATCACATACAAACATGTATTGTATTCTAGTTGAGGCAATATTTTAGTCGAAAACACCCTTCGAACACGACTTGCACGTGACTGTACGCTTATAGCATGAGGACAATGAATGCGAATAAAAATCTAGCTCCCATTGACATATTCTGCACTTTCAAGCCACCACATACAATTGTTTGCATCACAAAACAATTCATAAACACGGAAATTAGAATACCTTCATTCAAACAGTGCAAGAGATCAATGAAAGAGAATAGTGATGCGGTAAGGATTCACTAGTGAGTTTGTTTCACAAATAGGTGGCCCTAAAGAGGGCCGTTGGGTTGGTTGGTGGTCTCATTGAGATCGGACGACTTATCCGCCGAATCCGTAGAGGGTGCGGCCCTGGCGCTTGAGGGCGTAGACGACGTCCATGGCAGTGACGGTCTTCCTCTTGGCGTGCTCGCAGTAGGTGACGGCGTCACGGATCACGTTCTCGAGGAACACCTTGAGGACACCGCGGGTCTCCTCGTAGATGAGACCGGAGATACGCTTCACTCCTCCACGGCGAGCCAGACGGCGGATAGCGGGCTTGGTGATGCCCTGGATGTTGTCGCGCAGAACCTTGCGGTGACGCTTGGCGCCTCCCTTTCCGAGTCCCTTGCCTCCCTTGCCGCGTCCAGACATGGTAGTTGTAGCTCACGAATGAGATGATGACTGCTCCGCGGCGCCCGCATATATGCCACTCGACCCAGCTCCCGACCGACGAGGGACCCCTAAAAAGCGCGTCAAAACTCTCACTCGACGTCTCTCTCTCACCAGGCGTCCGTCCTGCTTTGTTATCGATTCATCTAGATCAAGACATTCAAATATTACAGCAGATACAGTACACTACTAAACAAAGCTTCTCTTCATTTCCCAATTCTGTCATCACAAAACTACGACACACTGTACTGTTCAATCCAGCTCTTTGAATATCGTAACTATTGCAAACAAGGAAAATTGTGGAGAAAAAGTATTGTTGTTCCTGTTTTCAAGAAAGGTGACCACTCAAGTTGCACTAATTATAGACCCATATCACTCACCTGTTGTACATGCCGCGTTTTGGAGCGCATTATTGTGTATCAGATGCGTAATCATCTTTGGAACAACGATTTAATCTCTAGAGCGCAACATGGTTTTCTCAATGGAAGAAGCTGTACAACCAATATGATAGAGTTTGTGGGCTATATTTCGTCAAAACTAGCCAAGAAAACTAATGTAGACTGTATATATCTTGACGTGAGTAAAGCATTTGATACGGTATGTCATCGCCGTCTGCTTATACTATGTAAACGTTACGGTCTAATAAACCGAGAAGTGCTGCAATGGTTATTGTGTTATCTGAGTGATAGGCGGCAATCAGTACGTATCGGATCCAACTATTCCGAATGGCTACCGGTAATAAGCGGCGTACCACAAGGATCGGTTCTCGGGCCACTCCTTTTTCTGCTATATATTAACGACCTTGACAGAAACACAATAATTTACAGTGAACATATAGTGTATGCTGACGACTTAAAACTTTATATCAGTCATGACATTCCTGACTTCCATAAAAAATTGAATCATGATCTGAATAATGTGAGAAATTTCCTTGCGGATCGACAATTAAAGTTGTCTGTTACCAAATGCGAGGTACTAAACTTTGGCAAGAAAAATCCAAGGCACAAATATCAATGCGACAATGTGACTTTGTCGAACGTGGAGGTAGTGCGCGACCTTGGTATCTGGATGACCCCTACCCTTGATCCTTCTATCCATCTATCAAAGGTCATCCAGAAAGCAAATTGTCGTATCAACACTCTGAGAAGAACATTTACGAATAATACGGCATTGTTTCTCAATTTCTATAAAATTTCGATACGGCCTACTCTAGAATATGGATCTGAAATTCTTGGTCATTTGAACAAAGGATGTATTAATGATCTAGAAAAGGTGCAAAGGGCTTTCACTCGAATTTTACTGCCTAAAACACAGTATTCAGTTCGTTTGTCTTCCCTTTCTCTGGAAACCCTATGGCTCAGACGCATTAAAAATGATATTCGCATTGTACATCGCTATCTATATGGATATATGAACACGCCGCACATGCCTTTCACACTCATTCCCCGAGATTCACGAGCTGCTTCACTTCGTTCTAACAGACTCAAAATCACTTATCCCGTCGTAGGCTCTGAGCCAACGTTTGTGTCATCCCGTGTGGTGAACTATTGGAATAAGTTGGACCGCTCAACCGTTTGCCATCAAAGTAAGAACGAATTCAAAATTGCCCTGAATAGGTTTCTTTTGCTTCACTCACTTAACGACCCCACTAGGCTTTAGTATATCGCGTGAATACTTTCAGTGATTGTAGTGTCTCGTAGCAGGCTTTCCCTGCTCTCACCTTTCAGCCTGCTTTCTACCGGGAGCGCGTGTCTCACACAAGCACCCTTTGGGTGCGAGACGCGCTGCAGTCTAGCCTTGCGGAGATCGTGGAACTGAGCTGTTCGACTCACGGCCGTCCAACCCATTTCCATATCCCCATTTAGTACTTGACTGTTTTTTTATGGATAAACAATTATTATTATAACGAGTTTCCGTTGCACATCATCAATTCTCTTCGAAATTCCCAACCAACACTACAAAACAAGATATCAGGAAATACATATTCATGGATGCAAAATAAACGAGATCGAATATGACTATTGACTCGACACAGCGAGATGAGTTTGATTTCACACAGCGAGATGAGTTTGATTTCACAGGTGGCTCTCTCTCTCTCCTTTATGACTGTCATTTGTGTCAAGGTACGATGGTAGTGACTGAGAGTGGTGCTGGTTGCAGTGGTTGGTGCGCGTGTGAAGTGTGAGTGGGCAGTGTGTGCCGAGTGTGCGCAGTCTACCCGGCCGGCAACTCGCCTTCGACGAAGAGAGCAGCGAGAGCGTCGTGTTGCGAGTCGAGCTCACTTGTCGCTGCTCACTTGAACCAGTCTCTCTCTCTCTCTCAATCTATCTCTCTCTCTCTCTCCTCTATGACTGTCATTTGTATCAAAGTACGATGGTAGTGACTGAGAGTGGTGCTGGTTGCAGTGGTTGGTGCGCGTGTGAAGTGTGAGTGGGCAGTGTGTGCCGAGTGTGCGCAGTCTACCCGGCCGGCAACTCGCCTTCGACGAAGAGAGCAGCGAGAGCGTCGTGTTGCGAGTCGAGCTCACTTGTCGCTGCTCACTTGAACCAGTCTCTCTCTCTCTCTCTCAATCTATCTCTCTCTCTCTCCTCTATGACTGTCATTTGTATCAAAGTACAATGGTAGTGACTGAGAGTGGTGCTGGTTGCAGTGGTTGGTGCGCGTGTGAAGTGTGAGTGGGCAGTGTGTGCCGAGTGTGCGCAGTCTACCCTGCCGGCAACTCGCCTTCGACGAAGAGAGCAGCGAGAGCGTCGTGTTGCGAGTCGAGCTCACTTGTCGCTGCTCACTTGAACCAGTCTCTCTCTCTCTCTCTCTCTCAATCTATCTCTCTCTCTCTCTCTCTCTCTCTCTTTCTCTCTCTCCTCTCTCTCTCTCAATTCACTTCTAGACCCGTATCTGTATCGGTGTTGTGGAGCGGGACGATCAGAAATGTAGGGACCATTCATCTTGTTCGCCCTCCATCTCTCCCTGATCTTGTCTACTCTTCACGCGCCTGCTCCCGATCGCCATTCTCGAGTCGAGAATATCGAGGGCCCCCATCCTGACAAAATGGTGGAAGAGACCAATCACGGTTTTGGTGAATCAGAAATGTCTAACTACTCTCCTTACAGAAGTGCCACTTAGGTGTGTTCTCCCACGCGCCTTTTCCGATTGCCAGTCTCGCACCTGTCAGTCGAGTGTGTCCGGATGTGAGACGGTTGACGCGCGGTCGGGTGTGGGTGAGAGAAGTCGACTGGCATCCAGCCTGTCTCCTATGCATGTTCCCTCCTATCCGAATATCGAGCCGGGCAGCTACTCACCTCGCCCCCAATAACAGCAAGATCAAGAGAAGAGTGGCGTGAGAGAAGGTACATGATCTCATTTCGTGTTATATCGTTCTATCCTTGAAGTAGAACCCAGATAGATTTAGAATTGAGTGGAGGGCATCCCAATGAAGGAGTGACTGGCCTTTTCGAAAGAAAGCGTGCGATTCAGCCTGTGGTCTCCACTTGTTCGTCATTTAGAAAACTGAGAGAGTAGCCTGAGTGAACGAGTTTTAAGAGAGAAGGAGTAGACGAGTTTTTTTCAGTAGCCATTGTCAAACTCTTCTCGTCAAAGTTGGCGCGATGTGTAGTATGAACGACATTATCTGGTTATAGTTACGAGTTTACAGCTACACCGACATCGACAAGATCAATATTTTGAAGATGTTTGAGGACAATATATCAAACATTTCCAAACGCGACTTCAACTCGGGATGATTGGGTTGCATATTTGGATATGTACAGACCAGCCCCTCCGGGCTGCTCCGCAGCCCTCCGAGGCTTGACCGCAGGGCCAGTCAAAAGACGAACTTGCTCTCTGATAACTCCGGCTTAGTCCTTGGCCCTGCAGGCCAGCCTCGGAGGACTGCGGAGCAGCCCGGAGAGGCTGGTGTAGATCAATGATTGATTTGTGATCTGGGGCGAGAAGCTGCCTTTTATAGCCCCTGCTATGCGTTTCTGGAAAGTTCCACGATTTTCTGAAAAGACGCAGACAGACAGTCAGAGAGGGTGCAGACAGTCAGAGAAAAATCTCTGTAGGGGTGAATCTCTAGCACGCTCACCTGATTTTATTCCGTAGAAGCTTCTGGAAAGTTTCAAAAAGTTGATTATGACAACATGCAACTCGAGAGTAAAAGGAAAACAGTAAAAAAAACGGCATAGAGTATTGATTTTTCTTACTGTAGTGTACTGTAGGATTACTGTTGGAAACCGTAATCCACTGCGACATGATCCTCAACCCTTGAGGTGTTCATTGGTATAGGTGGTTGGGACCTCTGACCCTTTGGCGCGACAGGAGAGTCTGGACATACGCACAGTCTGGACATACACTCACCACGTTAGCGCTTTTTTAAGGAGTATTATGATCTCAATCACCTCTCACCAATCAGATCTCAAGCATGTAATAGTGTTAGTGACATTTGCCGCTATTCACACAATAGCGAAATGACTCATCGTTTTTATATTCGATCTTCTCGCTTCATGTCATGCGTTTGTTTTGTTTTCCGTTGTTTTTTTATTATTTACGAGTTGTCCACTTGCAATATGGCAAAATGTTTCGCACAAACAAGGCTTGTTAGCAGTGCGATATCGAAGCGTATCTAACTCGGAATAAAATGAGAAGCATCATTAGCGATACGAACAAATGTCTTTTATCTAATAGATATGTTTGAGCCAGTTTCTGCACTTTCTGAATTGACCAAGTGTGTAGATATGCAATCATTGTAGTACCAACGCGTTTCCCGCGCGAATCGTTACGTGATTCGGCCGTCCCTCACGCCTCGCCTCGTCTTGGCGCAGCACAGATAACAAAAAGTGTTTTCTCCTCGCTGTCAACGTTGACTTTGGTCAGCTTCTTAAAGTTAGTGCAAGGAACGTAGGTGACAAGAATGTAGACCTTGTGCACGGAGTCCTCGTCGTCTCCCTTGTCGTTGTCCTTGCCGTCGTACGCTGGAACCGACAGGCGCGGGTTCGAAAAGGAACTACTCCCTTAGACCAGATAGCTGAGGCAAGTGTCGATGCGGACATCCTGGGTTTTCATTTGCTCGGCGGCGAAAGCTCAGTGTCGAAAGCGCACCTCATGAACAGCGCGGGAAGCGCGACTCTCGAATCCCACTCTGTGGATTTTTTGTGAAGGTTGATGATGTACTCGCGGGTCCTGTTCATTGCCGACCGCGACTTGCGGTCCTGCTTTGCCAGCTTTGTCATTGTCATATTACCTCAAATTTGGGTAATGAAACATTCACTTTGCATCACGTAATAGAGACGAACACCTTTACTAGTGCCATATTGTTTTCTCTGCGTTATTTTTCTATGCGTATATGGAACATGTTTTTATTCACATCCACACATGACCGCGGCGTGCGGCTCACAAGCACGAATAGCACGAACCATAAACAAGAACATTTTACGATTACTCTTTTAATGCCCGGTGATGGCGCGATGCGGTCACCTCCTTTGTAGTAACAATGATACGTGGGTTTTCTGAACCGTTCTTGATCTTTCCCTAGCACCATCGATCAAGCTGAGCAGCTGAGTGTTTTTTTTCTTTCGACGGCCTTCTTTTTCTTTCGATAATGGGCATCTTTTTCCCACTTCTACCTCACAACTGACTATGTAGTTCAATGTCGTCCAGTAGAGTCGCGTTTATTTGAACTCGCTTGTATGATCAAATCAAGTAAATGATCGAGTAAATATGATGAGAAAGAGTCAAATAGAGAGAGAAATTTCCTTATTTTGCTACAGTTGTTGATACTTGTGATTTCTATCCCTTTATCTCTTTCCCTCTCTACAGCTTTGCTCTTTCACTACATTCCTCATACCTCTACTATCACCTATCGCATTATCCGTCGATGAACGTCGTACGTCCGTGTTTCACGCAATTTACAATCGAAATGATATTATTATTATAGTTTTTTTATTCATAACAAATAGTTTCACAACACCTTGGAACATAACCATAATGATAATAGACATGAACTTATTTGATTAAAGAAAGGCATGGTCGTAGAGAAAGTTCCGCAGAGTGCGCTTTGGCTTACCACCCTCTCTCGGCCCCCGCCGACGCGCTATCCATCGCCGCCATTAGAGACGATACAAAAATACGAAAATGCGACACGAACCTAAACCACCTCCACAATCCCAAAGCGAGACACTCTAGATGCAACAAGAGACATAGTCTATACATTTCCCGCCATTCAAACACATCTGCAGAATCGAACGTAGGCTACACGGACTGAAATCTGCGATTGCCGGCTATGTGTACACACTTCGAGCTCTACGCGTCCAGCCATGTGTCCAGATAGTTTCCATTTTGGGATACCCCACACCTCTCCGCGGTTCCTCAGTTCATGTCAGCCACGTGCACAACCATATCTACATGCACAGAGGAAATGAGCCGGCGAGTTGCACCCCGGCGGCTAGTATACGAGACGACGCATTGCTTTTAACTGATTTCCTCTACTTAGCTTGAGCTACTGCGAAAAATGTACAGCCCATATGATTGAGAACTTACTTTTGGCATTTGCGACAATGTACCACGTTTTCACAATTTCTGTTTTATTTGTGTGTGTGTGTGTGTGTGTGTGTTTGTATTGTATATTTCTGTAGTTGTGCTTTAACGTAGCACATTGTTAGCTACCACCTGACGATGGACGCTAATATATCATACTCTCTGTTCTACGCGCAGTGACGTGTCTTGGTTGCATTCAAACATACCTTCACACACATCATAAAAAAAAACTCTCACCCAACTTTCACCTCACGTTACTTACCTGCGTATCTACCTCAATACTTTCACCTCTCACCAACTAAGACACGACTCACGTGAAACAAAGAGTATGATATTTACATGTGTATGATATATACATGTGTATGATATGTTCATGTGTATGATATGTCTAGTGGTATGATTTGGATTTTGGATATGTACAATAGAGTATGACATATACAACAAGTATGATATGTACATTGAGAGAACTTGATTCATTGTCACAGATGTTTGTCAAAAGTAAGTTCTCTACTGAGTTGAATGATTTAAATTATTGATTTTAATGATTTGAAGCTATCGTACATTTTTCGCGATAGACCAAACTAAGTAGAGAATAACAGCTGAATGCAATGCGTCATCTCTTATACTTGCCGCCGGCGTGCAATTCGCTGGTTCACTTCCTCTATACATGAAGTACACGGATCTGCACGTGGCTAACATGAACTCAGCCACCACGGAAATATGTTGGGTATCCCAAGAGGGAAACTGCCCAGAGACCTGGCTGAACTCGTATGCCTTGAAATGTGTACATATAGCCAGCATTCGGCTTCAGTACGTGTAGCCTACGTTTAAATCCGTGCTTGAACTACGGCAAACGTACTTGCATACTAGCGCGCATCGCCTCAGGGTGCGAAGGGGCCTAGACCTAGACACGGAAGTGGGGGCCGAGAAAAAAGCGACGCGCCGCAGCTTACCCCGAGTCTCCCTCTCTCCGTCACGCCTCTCTCCGCCGCGAAGTCGATTGCGTCGCTGTCTAGAACATAAATGTTCTTCTCTCTCTCCCTCTCTCCCTCTCTCTTCCCCTCCCTATCTTACCTTTTGTCGTCCTTTTTTGGCGTGGACGATCTCGAGGGGCTTGAGAGTGCCCCCCGAACCCAGATGTGGATCGGGAAACGCCCGGTTGCCCACATCCGGTCAGGTGCGCAAAGTTCACCCTAGCGCGTCCTAAAAGACAAACATCTTTTTCCCATCCTCTTCCTCTACTCCTCCCGTTTCTCTATCTCTCCCTTCTCACTCCCCTCACCTTCGTTCGCCGCGCCATCGAGCAGAGAAGGTGCACGGGGGGTGCACCTCCCAATCGTCGCCTCTCTCTTTGCGTGCGTGCCATTAGAGGGACACATGTGGGCGAGGGAGAAGAGACTCCCCCGCCCGAGAGGCAACGACGAGTTGCCCGATCGAGCCTATCGATCTGTCAACTACCTGAAAGAAGCTACTGTCTATCATTCACTATCCCTCGTCTCTCTCTGTTTCTCGCCTTCTCCCACACTCACCAGAAGACATGGTGTGTTGGTGTACGCGTGTCTCCTGTCGCCTCAACATTTGACGTAGCGGCGTGTCGCAACCGCCGCCACCTAGATCGAACTGTTTTCTCTAGTTTCTACCTCCCCTCTGCCCTCTGTCTCCCTCTCACTCACTTCTCAAACGCCTTGGCGAGTGACGTCTCGCGTTTTCACGCGGTATCCCTCTCTCTCCCACACTCACTCCACTGCAAAGAGTAGAGTGTGTGAGGAGAGGTCTAGTGAAGAGACGATGGCGGGTCCGTGTCGTATCCGCACTGGTCGCTCACTTCTTCTGAAACATCCATTCCTTATACAATACGTTCCATAGTGCTTCAAATTCCTTACTGTGCCAGACTGTTGATATTATTCTCGCGATAGCGCTCGCCATTGTTGTCTTTTTGTCTTCATATGGTGACCGTGTGAAACGAGTTTCTTTTTTTTTGTCTTATCTCTCATTTTGACAACTGTTTTTTAAACATTTTTTTCCGTATTCCGATTGCGTTATCCATTCCCCTTGTATGTTGTTTTGTTTAATTGTTTGTTTTTTAGTGGGAAGGATACACCGTCAGGCTGCAGGCGCATCCATCCAGGAGATGTACTCGCTGCTCGGAGAGTGGCGGGTGAGTGGCGAAAACTGATGCGAGTCGACAAGCGCAATTGCGATGGTGATTGCGATCGACGATAGAGTGAGTTTGCCTCTACCCTTTGGCAGCAGCCAACGGGTAAGATGTTTCGTATTGCAGTGTATTTGTATTATTATGCAGGTGGTCGACGTGCGCGTGTCGTCTCTGTGAAGAGTGGCGGGTGGGCGGGCGGCGCGGTCAGGCCGACGGCAAGTGTGCCGAGAGAGGATAGAGCGAGCAGGTATGCAAGAGACGGAAACTGCCGTGCGACCTTCCGCAACAGAACTCGCAAAGGATCCGACACTAGCCCAACCTCCTTCTTCATTGAAATTTGCGCCGAATTGCCAAAAATCTGAATATCCACTGCGGCTGCCGCGGCCGGTTCTCTGAGCAGCAACGCCTAGCGGATATACAAGCCAGAAACCCCCGCTCCTTTGAGCCCTACACACGCGCCACGTAGTCTATTTGTTGTTGTGTTTCGCCAATGTTCAGCGATGTTAAAATAATTATGTACACATGTTTTTCGTTGTAAAATGTTATTATTTAGTGCGAGCGATGGCGCTCGGCAATGCTGGCTGGTGAGGCGTGTGGGGGAAGAATAGAGGAGAGCGTCGACAGCTGGGTTGCTGCCCGGACCGAGGCGGGCAACATCAAGGAGCACCCTCACAACGTCAGGTTTGCATTCATGGCTACTCCTTCTTCCTGTCAGTCGAGTTGAGCCAATATTCCTTCCCTTCTCTTCTTTTCCCCTCTCCTCATCTCTCTCATTTGTCATTCAATCAATAATCAAATGTCTCGTGGTCGTATTTGTGTTGTTGTCAAAATCGAATACGACAGCGACCAGAAAAGACACGTGATCACCCAATACGAACGTCGACTACAGTTCGCGGAATTCGAAAAGAATGGCGAGAGAGGAGAGGCCGGAGGCGAGCGCTCCATACTCGCATCTTGATTACTTTGAACAAATAAAGTCTCCCTAACATATTCATGTTGCCAGTTGTAAACTTCCCTCTTTTTTGTTTCCGTATTCCGAGTTACTTTTAAATTGCTGTGTTATGATTACGCGAATTAATATAATTGTTATTTCAGTGAGCGTCGTTTCGGAGCGACGATGGAGAAGTTGGCGGAAGAGGCGCGCCGATCGAGATTCGAGAAGGCCGAACACGCTGTGGCAGCGCTCTCGGGCCGCTCAGAGACCGACCGCGGCAGCCGCGGCGGAGGTAACCCCTTCCGCGGCAGTCGCGGCGGAACTAAAACGTGCCGCGGCAGCCGCGGCGGAGGTTTAGATTTTGACAGTTCCGCGCCAAGTTCCGCAGTGAGTAAGGTCGCGGAGGTTGCGTTGTACCCTCCGCGCGCTCATTGCCGCGGAGGATCCCGCGGAATGTCCGTAAACCCGGCTCAAGTAGCGCGCGGCCACCAATCAAGTCAGAAAGCGCGACGTTCAAAACAGATCCGATAAGATATGATCTCAGAGCGCCTATTTGTTAGAGACGTCATAGTCGAATACTATGGATGACGTGCTCACTTTTGGAAGACCGTAGGCTAGAAGTACGCTCAATTTTTTCAAGTCTCACTCTTATGATTATGTAGCATTCGCTAGGATTTTTTTTACCTCCGCGGGTCCGATCCGCGGAGGTACCCGCGGAAGCAAAATCAGCCGCGGCAGTCGCGGCGGAAGGTACGGCGGAGTCCGCCGCGGCTGCCGCGGAATGTTCCGCCGCGACTGCCGCGGACCGTTTTACCTCCGCCGCGGCTGCCGCGGGGTTTATCTCTGCGGGGCAGAGCACTCACGCTCCCCCTCCCACACACCAGTCGCCGCAGGTAAATAGCGATTTCGTCATTCATATTCATTTCATGAGTAATCACTTCACTTGGTGTATTCAGTGTTCGCAGTCGTGATGTGAGTGATGAAGGTCGATCCCCGGAGAGCGCGCTCCAACCACGAGTGAGCCAGGTAAAACGGACTATCTCTCTTTTGGATGGCTATATCGGCATATTTCAGTCGATCGATCCCTCGTTCGAGTCTGCGTGGCAGTCGGCCCGGCCCTCTGGTGCGGCCGTGCGGCCCGCCCGCTCTCAGCCGAGGGCGGGGCGAGTCGTCTGCGGGACTTCATCTCCCTGGAGCCACCTGCGACGCTGCCTCTCATAAGATCCAAGATGAGCAATTCACGAGTTTCATGTTACCGAATAGCAATGCAAAGATTTTGAAAGAGTTCATGATGATTGTTCTAGGCATGGGACGTTGCACGCTGCCAAGTTGGTGACTGTGTCGCAGTGTCGTATCGAGTCGATGTGCCCGCAATCGGGTAGTTGTGGAACGTAGTGAGTAGTGTGTCCATGTTTCCCCCCCTCTCTCTATCCATCTCTCCTTGTATAGTATTGTGTTGCAGTCCGTGTCGCGTCGAGGTGCCCGGCATCGCAAGGTGGAGCGAAGATGGGTCGGCAGATCTGACAAGTGCACCCACAACCCGCTGCGATGGCTGCATGTATGTCGTGAGGTGAGTCAAGGGGAGAAGGATCGAGCCAGCGCCAAGTTGCGTTTCAGCTCCCGCCGGGTTCTCATGTGCACTGCGCTCGACATGTAGTTCGAGGAGAAGACGGGATCGTCGACAGCTCTTGCCACGGTCCGTTTCTCTCTCCCTCCCTCCCCTCTCTCTCTCCCTCCCTCCTCTCTCTCTCATCCTCTCCGGGTTGCAGTTGTGCGACGGTCATGCGAGGAGGAGGGCATTCCCGCTCATCTCGATCTCGTTCACTCGGGATGTGCGCCGTCTCTTCCAAGTAGCTCATTTCTCGCCCGTACTCGTCAAACCGTCTGCACACACCGTATGTGCGGCATTTTTTGACGTTGTTGATGAACGTATTATCGCAGGAACGGGCTATGTGGGACGCGCTGCCCTCTCCTGTGGCGCATGCGTCCGCCTCAGCGTCGGAGCCCACCCAGCTGTGCCGAGAACACTGCTTAACATTCCAACACTTCCTGGAGCTGTACATCGAGGAGGTGGTGGACATCGGAGTGCAAGAGGTAATGTCGTAATGTGTCGCATTCATCTATTACATTACGTTAATGATATGCACTTGTTTAACCCTTTCATTTTCATTGCATGAATGATGCAGGTGGACGGTGCGCGGTTCGTCGCTGACTGGAGCGTGAATGCGGATGCGGTCTGACGACCAACACTGGCAGAAAGTGCGCGAGGAGTGGAGGGAGAGCGGGCCTGTCGATCGCCTACAGTCCCGCTCAAAGCGGACGAAGCCAAAGCCGCCCTTCCGAGCAGGTTTGTGAAAAAATAGCGACTGCGATGCGTTGCGATTCGGCGACCGATACGATCTGACGCGTCTAGATGAAGTCAACGTAAATATACTCTGGTCTCGGAGCAGTAGCGGCGAGCATGTATTTCTATACGAGCGAACCCCTCTCCATCCACAACTGAGCCTTTCGTACGCTACGCGCTACGCACGACTATATGGGGATGCTTCTCGCCTCCTTAGTGCTGTTTCAATACACATGTTTCACATTGTAAAATGTTATTGTTTAGTGCGAGCGATGGCGGGTGCGGAGGAAACAGTGCTGGTGTGGCGAGTGGTGTATGGAGGAAGAGGAGTGAAGGGAGTGAGAGAGCGTCGGCACCTCTCCCGTTTGCTGGTCGGACCGGCGGTGCGGACAAGGTCAAGGAGCACCCTCCCCACGACAGGTTTGTACACATAGCAAATCCTTCTACCTGTCAGTCTTATTGTTTAGTCCGATTCGGCCGAGAGAGACGGACGCCGAGCAATGGCAGAGCACTCGGCCAGTCGACGCTCGCTTGGAGGTGGGCGACATGTTCGCGGCGTCCTGATTTGTGTTGCCCAAGTCGATGATGACTGTTCGGCGGATGTTGCAGGTGGTTGGCGTGCGCGAGTGTTCGGTTGGCGACGTGGGTGCGACGCCGGCACTGCTTCAGTGTGTGCGGAAGCGGAAAGAGGATCGAGCGTGGCAAGGCAGGTAAGCCACAGTGATTGCATGAATGATCAAGGAGAGAGGAACTAGCTGCTCTGCTATACATATGGAGACGACTTGTGTCCCTTGCAGTTCCGTCCTACTGCAGCTTTTTATCGTGCGGGGGAGATGAGCAGGGATGGTGATCGATAGTTTGTTTCAGTCGACGAGCAGTCTAACGAGCTGTCCGGTGATAGACAGGAGGGCAGATCCGTAGTGGGGGAGGAGAGAGAGTGAGAGGGGAGTGCATAGGGAGCGATCGCCCTCTCACCATCCACCACCGCCCCAGTCGAGTCGCATTCGCCGCTCGCCACAACTTCGAGGTTATTCAATTATTCACTACAAACTACAATCTGATATATGCAAGAAATGACACGATAATTGGGCATTTACATAAAAATCACATTGTTCGTATATTATTCCGGCTTTCCGAATTTGTCGCTCAGAAAAGGGAACACACTATAGTTGTTTGTGATGTCTATTGATCGACCACTTTTCAGCGATCTTGCCGTACGCGCGTGTGTCTTCCTCTCCCGGTCGGAGCGAGTGGAGTGATGTTGTACCGAGTGGAGCGGCCGAGTGGCAGGAGATGCTCACTCCACTCACCATCTTCTGGTGAGCAACGCCCCATATCAACTGCTTATCAACATCCAAAGATGGGCGAAAACCAATTAATAAACCGCGACAAGCCAGTGTACAAGAGTACAACACTGAACATGTTGCATGTATGTTCACTGCCCCGATAAGCAGTGATCATATCCCCTCCCACCTTGTCCATTCCAGGTATGACGGAGTGGCGCGTGTCGCTCCTATCGCTGTCCGCCACTCCACTGCAGTCTTCAACGCCGCATCTCCTGGTCGCCTTCTCCAGTCCTTGAGTCTCCAGAGAGGGCTGGGACACCTGAAATGTATGTAGTTGTCATCCATCACCCTTTCTAACTATGTCCTCTTTCCCCTCCTTCCTCTATCTATTCTCCTCCATTCTCTCTATAGTCCCTCTTCATCTCTCTCTCTCTCACTCCCCCTATCTCTCTCTTCTCTCTTCCCCCATCTCTCCCTCTCCTCTCCTCCCCCTCTCTTTCCCTCTCCCTCTCCCTCTCCCCTCTCCTCTCCTCCTCCTCACTGACTCTCCCCCTCTCTCTTTCGCTCCCTCTCCCCCTCTCTCTCCATCTCCTCTCCTCCCCCTCTCTATCCCCCCTCTCTCTCTCTCCACCTTTCCCGGTGCAGAGTACACGGAATGGCGTTGTGGTCGCTCGAAAGCTCCCACTGCCACTCCTCGGGCAGCTGTCGATGCCGCCTCTCTCTCTTTCTCTGCCCGTAGCGCGCCCGTCCTAGTCAGGGGCAGCTCCTGCGTCACCGGGGAGAGCCCCGGTGAGCCAGCGTGCCATCGCCCACCGCAAAGAAGTTGTGCTAAACGAAGTAACGTTGATATTCGTAATCGTGTTATCTTTTATCCTGTTGTTTTGATGAGCCCATGTCGTATGTGCCTTCTCTCTCTCTCTTTCTCTCTCTCTCTATCATACACACACACAAACACACACACACACCTTGCGAATGTGGGTGATGGTGGGGGTGGTGGAGTGGCCGAGTCGGTGGAGCGGCCGACTCCCGCCGCGCCGTCCACCCGTCCGGCCACTCCATTTGGTGAGGGGCAGGGTCGAGATGCGGCACTACTAACATTCGCGCCGCACCTCCCAACTTCCGCCCCTCTCCCGCACCACAGCGCTTGGGCGTCCGACCGTCTGAGTGGGTCGCCACAACTGTATGCGGGTGCCGATTGCGCGTGACTCGCGCAACCAACGCACGGAGCGGGCATCTGAAACGGCAATGGGTTAGTGTACTGCTCGGTTCGCATCTCGCACTCACTCGCTCGACTCGCGTGTCCTCGTTCACCGGTGTGTCGCAGTGCAGCGATCGTCCACACTGCCACATGTGACAGTTTTCTTATTGTTTTTTTCTTGTTTTTTTTTCCTGGACGATCACCGCATCTCTCCCCCACGAGAGAAGAGCCAGGAGAAACAATGCTCCCCCGGCCTCACCCACGCACCTGCAAACATTCTCTCTCTTATCTTCATCTGCACCTCTCTCATCTCACTCTCTCTCACTCTCTCTCACTCTCTCTCACTCTCTCTCACACTCTCTCACTCTCTCTCTCTCTCACTCCCCCCTCCTTCAAATAACGATAACTAGATTGTTCATCTGCATCGTATTTGCCATGTTAAAGTATGTTGCATGTTAGTGTGTATCATATATATATATGACATGCAACTGGTTTAGGGCGAGTACACGCCAATAAGTGTGTGGCTGTGGCGTAGCGGAGAGGCGGCAATAGTCCCGCTCATCACCCACGATGATGTGAGGTGATATGCACTTTCATTGCGCATTGTGTTGCCAAGTCTGTTTTGTTGTGATGTAAGTGTATGCTGTGGTGTCTGTCGATTATCATATCACTCAATGATTGGAGCTAACCGCGACGCGGGAGTGCCTAAGAATAAGTGAACAAATGACATGAAATGGTGTATATACGAATATCATTTGTCATCTCTTCTCGGCAGTGAGAGAAGTCAGCGCGCACATACAAGAGTGCGTGAGAGGGAGGGATGGATGCACCCGGTCATTCATCCACGGGTAAACAACACTCTCTCTTCCCTCTCTTCTCTCTCCCCCCTCTCTCTCTCCCTCTCTCTCTCTCTCCCTCTCTCTCTCCCATCTCCCTTTCTCACTCACACCGAACGGTTTTGCTCCGCTGCGTGCGACTTCCGTAGTCGCTCTCAGCTGACGTGACCACTACAAGGATCACGTCCTCGTCGCCCCACGATTACTGAAAGAAGCTATCTTCATCCACGACTCTTCCCACCTAGTCCTCCTTCCCCTCTCTCCTTCCTCTGTTCCATTTCTCCTCTCTTCGCCTTCTCTCTTCGCCTTCTCTCCTCCTCCTCCTCCTCCTCCTCCTCCTCCTCCTCCTCCTCCTCCTCCTCCTCCTCCTCCTCCTCCTCCTCCTCCTCCTCCTCCTCCTCCTCCTCCTCCTCCCCCTCCCCCTCCCCTCCCCCATTCACTCACCCGTGGTTCGAGAACTGAGTCTCTGGGGTGCGACCTGCCCCCTTCTGGGACGTAACAGGCCGCACTCCCCGCGTTCCCGCCGATCCGCCCGACTCTGCCGAGCCGGGAGTCGACGGCTCGAACGCCTTCCGGTGCAGAGGATGGGGGCAGAGCGAGGCGAGTCCCACTCTCCTCGCTCCAGTCATCCCCCCGCTTCCCCCACCGAGCTGCTCCGCACCCCGCGTCGGACGACCAACAAAACGGGCCGCCACGACGCGCGCACGGTTCCGCTTGCGCGAGGCGTGCGATCAAAGGTATCGCACGCCTGCGCAACCGGCGACACAGAGCGGGCATCTGAAAGGAGGGTCGGTTAGTGCACTGCTCGCTGCCGATCGCAGCTCGCACTCACTCGCTCCACTCCCGTGCCCTCGGCGTGTCCATACGATTGCACCGTCCACGCAACCAGATTGAGCTGCGCTGGACGGAACCATCGCGCCTCTCCCCCACGAGAGTGTGCGCCGGGCGGAGAACCCGCTCCCCCGACACCACGTGACACCTGAAAATCATCCATTCTCTCCCCCCTCTCTCCATCTCTCTCTCCCTCCTTCTCTCTCCTCTTCTCCTTTGAATTATGTCAAGTTGCCAAACAGCAATAAATCTCTGTATCATGTTGCTCATAATGTTGCATGTTAAATATACTATTGTATGATATATCGTATATGACATGCAAATTGTTTAGGGCGAGTAAGCGCCAAGCCGCCAAGAGAGCTGTGTGAGGCGTTGGCGTGGCGCCCGGAGGGACCCGCCTATCACTGATCACAGATAAGAAGAGATGAGGTGATATTTACGTTCATTGTTGCGAGATAATGCGATGATGGAATGCTATTCGAGATTGTTGAAATTGCTCAAATGGTTCATGTAATGATAATCTCACTTTTACGTTCTCATTTCGCAACCATTCAAAAGGCGGGGGGGGGGCAAACGGCGGGGAGGCGCGCACCCCACTCGCAGGCAGCGTCGGTTGTCTCTCGCCCGTGACCGAATGTCTCGTCTCCACTTTCGTTTTCAATGCGCTGTCGAACGCGGTGTCAATTTCCCCAGTGGATAGGTGATAGTGAGTGAGATGATATGTTGATCGCAAGTTTGATCCCTTTTGCTGCTTTACGTTTTGCGAATCAACTCGAGCTAATCGCGACGCGAAACTGACGCGTTAAGTACGTCTGCCTAGAAGTGTGTGAACAAATTACATGGATATCATACTATGATTTCAGTGGTCCTCTCACCTCCCTTTCTCAACAGTGAGAGGAATCAGCGAGCGCATACAAGTGTGTGTGTGGGAGGGATGGATGGATGCGCTCGACAATCATCCACGGGTAAACAACACCTCCTTCTCTCCTCTCTCTCCTCCTTTTCTCTCTTACCCTCTCTTTTTGCCTCTCTCTTTCCCCTCTCCCCCTCTCTTTCCCTTTCTCTCACTCACACCAAACAGATTCGCTCTGTTGTGCGCGACTTCTGTAGTCGCTCCCAGCTGACGGTGACCTCTTGAAGGATCACGTCTTCGCCGCCCCACGTTTTCTGAAAGGAGCTATCTTAATCTACGATTCTTTTCTCCTCCTCCTCCTTCTCCTCATACCCTTCTCCCCTTCCTCTGTTCCATTTATCCTCTCTTTTCTTTTCCTCCCGTTCCTTCCTCCACTCACCCGTAGTGCGCGAGCTGGGACGTGTGCAGTGTAGCCCGTCCCCCTCTTTTGTTTTGTTTTTTTTGTTTTTTTGGTGGGGGTTTTGACAGGCTACACGCCTACGTTCCCGCCGATCCACCCGACTCTGCCGAGCCGGGAGTCGGCGGCTCGAACGCCTCCCGGTAGAGGGACGAGGTGGCGGAGCGACTCGCTCCGCCGACTTCCCCGTCCCTCGCCGAGATTGTCCGCACCCCGCGACACGCGCGTACGGTACCGATTGCGCGAGGCATGCGATCGAATGGATCGCACGCCTGCGCAACCAGCGACACAGAGCGGGCATCTGAAACGAGGCACGGTTAGCCCACTGCCACTTCACGTCCCATCTCGCACTCACTTGCTCCACTCGCGTGTCCTCGGCGTGTCGATGCGAGGAGCCGTCCACACAGTCAGAGAGAGACTGCGCTGGACAACCCTCGCTCCTCTCCCCCACGAGAGTGTGCGCCGATCCAGAGCCCGGCTCTCTCGGCACCACGTGACACCTGCAAATCATTCGTTCTCTCTTCTCTCTTTTCTCTCTCCCCCTCTCCCTCTCTCTCTCCTCTTCCTCTTTCTTTCTCTCTTTCTTCTTTGAATCACGCCAAACTACAGTACTGCTCTGTATCGTATTTCTCATAATTTGCATGTTCAACTATGTTATTGTATATCATATTTGACATGCATTTGTTTAGGGCGAGTGAGGGCCAAGTGAAATGGGGGAGGAGCGTCGTGCGTGGCGCCCGGAGGCGGCAATATGCGCGTCCATCACTGAGGTGAGGTGATATTCATTTGCATTGTGTTGCCTGCTGCGATTCTCTGTTGTGGCGTCTATAGATCATCATAGGAGGACGCAGCCACGACTCAGGTGAGCAATGTACACGCGCCACCCACTCTTCCACTGTGTGTATGTCTCACTCCAACTATGTGGATTGGACCTCTCTCTCACGCACACCAATCCACTCTCTCTTTCCTATCTCCCTCCCTCTCTCTCCCACACACCAATCCACTCTCTCTCTCTCTCTCTCTCTCTCTCTCTTTCCTATCTCCCTCCCTCCCTCTCTCTCTCACACACACCACCCCCCTCTTTCTCTCTCTCTCTCTTATCTCCCTCTCTCTCTTTCACACACACCAATCCACCCCCCCTCCCCTCTCTTTCGAATTGTTCCGAACTGCATTAATGTTCTGTATCGTGTTTCTTATAATTAACATGTTAAACTATGTCATTGTATATCAGATTTGACATGCATTTGTTCAGGGCGAGTGAGGGCCAAGTGAAATGGGGGAGGAGCGTCGTGCGTGGCGCCCGGAGGCGGCAATATGCGCGTCCATCACTGAGGTGAGGTGATATTCATTTGCATTGTGTTGCCTGCTGCGATTCTCTGTTGTGGCGTCTATAGATCATCATAGGAGGACGCAGCCACGACTCAGGTGAGCAATGTACACGCGCCACCCACTCTTCCACTGTGTGTATGTCTCACTCCAACTATGTGGATTGGACCTCTCTCTCACGCACACCAATCCACTCTCTCTTTCCTATCTCCCTCCCTCTCTCTCCCACACACCAATCCACTCTCTCTCTCTCTCTCTCTCTCTCTCTTTCCTATCTCCCTCCCTCTCTCTCTCACACACACCACCCCCCTCTTTCTCTCTCTCTCTCTTATCTCCCTCTCTCTCTTTCACACACACCAATCCACCCCCCCTCCCCTCTCTTTCGAATTGTTCCGAACTGCATTAATGTTCTGTATCGTGTTTCTTATAATTAACATGTTAAACTATGTCATTGTATATCAGATTTGACATGCATTTGTTCAGGGCGAGTGAGGGCCAAGTGAAATGGGGGAGGAGCGTCGTGCGTGGCGCCCGGAGGCGGCAATATGCGCGTCCATCACTGAGGTGAGGTGATATTCATTTGCATTGTGTTGCCTGCTGCGATTCTCTGTTGTGGCGTCTATAGATCATCATAGGAGGACGCAGCCACGACTCAGGTGAGCAATGTACACGCGCCACCCACTCTTCCACTGTGTGTATGTCTCACTCCAACTATGTGGATTGGACCTCTCTCTCACGCACACCAATCCACTCTCTCTTTCCTATCTCCCTCCCTCTCTCTCCCACACACCAATCCACTCTCTCTCTCTCTCTCTCTCTCTCTCTCTTTCCTATCTCCCTCCCTCTCTCTCTCTCACACACACCACCCCCCTCTTTCTCTCTCTCTCTCTTATCTCCCTCTCTCTCTTTCACACACACCAATCCACCCCCCCCCCCCTCCCCTCTCTTTCGAATTGTTCCGAACTGCATTAATGTTCTGTATCGTGTTTCTTATAATTAACATGTTAAACTATGTCATTGTATATCAGATTTGACATGCATTTGTTCAGGGCGAGTGAGGGCCAAGTGAAATGGGGGAGGAGCGTCGTGCGTGGCGCCCGGAGGCGGCAATATGCGCGTCCATCACTGAGGTGAGGTGATATTCATTTGCATTGTGTTGCCTGCTGCGATTCTCTGTTGTGGCGTCTATAGATCATCGTATCATGTGATGATTGCAAATATCTCCCTTCCTCTCTCTCACCAACCCACTCTTTCCCTCCCTCCCTCTCCAACCCACTCTTTCCACACACCAACCCACTCTTTCCCTCCCTCCCTCTCTCTCTCCTATCTCCCTCCCTCTCTCACACACACCAACCCACTCCCTCTCTCTCTCCTATCTCCCTCCCTCTCTCTCTCTCTCTCACACACACACACACTAACCCACTCTTTCCCTCTCTCCCTCTCTCTCTCCTATCTCCCTCCCTCTTTCTCACACACACCAACCCACTTCCTCTCTCTCTCTCTCTTTCCTTTCTCCTTCTCTCTCTATCAAACACACCAATCCTCTCTCTCTCTCTCCCGAACTACATTAATGTTCTGTATCGTGTTTCTTTTAATTAACATGTTAAACTATATCATTGTATATCATATTTGACATGCAGTTGTTTAGGGCGAAAACTGAGGAGGACTGTTGCGTGGCGCACGGAGGCGGCAAATAGAGGGAGCTCACCCATCACTGAGGTGAGGTTCACTATCATTGTGTTGTCTGCTTCAATGTTGGCGCATAGTGATGTTGCACTCTTTTGTACTATCTCGAGGGAATGAAATGCCAATTGACATTGTGCATTCAGGACAAGAGTGGATCGGAGATGGGACAGTGCGGAGTGCGGACGAAGCTGTCGGCAAAAACAAGAAGGTCATCGATTGAATCGACATCCCTATTTTCTCTATTTATATTTGTTCTTGCTCTGATTCTGTCCACATCATATCGGGTTTTTATTTGTTTTCTTGGAATATAGATGCTCGCGTAGATGGAATGTATGTTGCACTTCCCATATGCTTTGTTTTTCCCCGTGGTTACTTCCGTTTACCTTATCTCTTGTGATCCCATCTTCTTGTGAGTCCAAATTCCCCCCCCCCCCCGTTCTCTCTCTCCCTTTCCCTCTCCCCTTCCTCACGTTTTGCGGATTCGCTCCGATGCGCGCGGCTGCCGTAGCCGCTCCCGGCTGGCAGTGACCAATTTGAAGGGTCACTGCCCAAGTCGACCCACGAGCTAAACAGAAAATGTTTATATTGAGACTGTTCTTCTTTTCCCCCTCCCCTCCTCCTCCTCTCTTCTCTCCCCCTTCTCCTCTCTCCCACTTCTTTCCCGTTCTCCCCTTATCCACTCACTTGTAGTCCGACTGCCGAGTCGCGTGGAGTGAGGCCTGTCCCCCTTATGGGCTGTAACAGGCCCCCTCCCGCATTCCCGTCGCCCCTCGCGGCTCTCCTCAGCCGGGGAGTCGACGGCTCGAATGCCTTCTGGTCGAGGAGGCGGGGTGGCGACGCGACTCGAGTGGCACTCTGCTCGCGCCGCCGACTGTCCCGCCCCCACCACACCAGGCGTTCCGTACTCCACGTCGGCCACTCACTCTGACACAGTGAGTGGCCGACGTGTGTAGGGATGCTGACGGGTCGCGGCGTGCGATGCTGGTCGCGATGCGATGCAGTCATCGCACGCCACGCAGTCAGCCAATCCAAACGGGGCGAGCTTCTGAAACGACAGTCGATTAGCCCACTGTTTCGCTCTCATCCTGTCTCGCACTCACTCGCTCGCTGGCCGTGTCGTTGTGGAAGCGACAGGCGGTCACGCAGCCAGAGAGAGGCTGCGCCGACCGAGCTGCACGCTCAACTCGCACTCGCTCCGCGAGGCACTGAACCGGGGGACAGACTTGTCACCCGATCCACCACTCGACGCATCCGGACACCTGCAAACGACTCACATTCAAACATTCTTCCTCCCCCTCTTCCCTTCTTCTCCTCACCTTTTCATCATCTTTGATCACGTCCGAATGTGTGTCGAGTCTCCTTTCCTCTCAGTCCGCCTCCGCAGACACCACTTTGTCGCGTCCCGGGGGTGTGAAGTCCCCGGTCCGCACCACGCAGTCATCGTAGACATCGATGACACTATAATCGAATATATACTATCGGGATTGATATTATTATCGGTTTAGCGTTCTGATTCTATTCTCTGTTTCACACGTGTTTCTTTTCATCATATTTTTGTTTTGTGCGCAAAGGGATACTTATTTAGTGGAGTCAGACTGTGCTTATAAATTGCGTTACGTGCTTGCCATGTTTTAGATTATTATAGGGCCGGATCTTCTAATTTTGTTAAATTGTATTACGCAATCCAGCGTGACTTGCGGGTACTAGTGTGACGCAAGCTCTCGCCTCGCTCACTCACGTATAAATGGAAAACTCGTATAAATTCGACTTTTATTTGTATTTCATTTATGCAAAAATGCATATGCTAATTCGTAAAGTGATATGGTTCAGTGTACACTCATTTATCAGTGTGTTTGGTTTTGTCGTTGTCGCGTCGAGTTACGTTGCATTAGAGTTACGATTCTGCAATTGTAACAATGATTGACACACATGATGCAGCTTGTTTGTACTTTCTACTTCCTATAACTGTCTCCTTTTTGAAAAGTAAAAACTATAATGTCTTCATGTTATCGATTTTTGAGCCAGTTCGCCGTGAGCAGTTCCATTCAATGTTTCAATTATGTACGTTTCTGTCTTGTCTTCACCATGTTCATGTATCACGAAGTGTTTATATATATATATTTTTGTTTAGCCGGTTGAATCCGGGGTCCTCCTAGTCGAGAACAAGATGGGGTTCTTGGATTACGACAACGTCAGCAGAGGTAGTTCGGTTGGGATAGGAGGAAGGAAGTGCACATGGTAGAAGCTGCTCCGGAAGGGCTACACTACTAGGGGAAGGAGTTGCACTTGAACTATTTTAGTAGTGTCGAAACATAGCATACGTATGCATATATTAACTCTATGATGTATTGTATGTTCACAACATCATATACAAAGAAGTTCTAATACTACAGCCTTCTAGAAATGCATATTGAGATATAGATATTATGCCTGTAGACATAAAGGTTTAGGTGCGGAAACAGTGCATTGATCAGCCTACTTGAATAGTGCGATGTGTGTTTCGCATATATTACAGTATAATCAGGTGTATGATCTTTATTAGTAACATAAGAGTGCATCAATCCTCAATATGAGCTAAACATCAGATCACTAGTGAATGCAGATCTCCGGCTGGTACAGTTTCATGCTACTGTATTCGATCCAATACGGTCGAAAACATTCTCCTGTGTCAAACATTGTGCAAAATTGCTATTCTTTTACTAAACTGATCAACGTGCAACCCCTTCCTCATGCGGTGCAACTCAGGCAAAAGCAGCTCCTTCCTAGCCCAGCAGCTTCTACCATGTGCACTCCCTTCCTACTATCTTGGGTTGGGTGGCGTCGGACGTCTTGAATTCCGTTCTTGAGTCCGCAGATGGTGCTGTGACGCCTTCTGGCTACCATGAGAGTGGATTGCCACACCACAGGGGCTGGGTGAATTTAACAAGAATGGTTGACTCCGAGGGGGATCGAACCAGCGACCGTGAGATTGAGAGGGACGCTCTATCCACTGAGCCGCGCCCCCGGCATATTATATATTTGTGATGCGTATTATTTATTTTTATCATTTAGAACGGGTACAGAACGGCGAGAAGCCGTCCGAGGGGTGCGCCGCCGCCTCGCCGCCTCGCACTCACCCCGTGCACGGCTCCACTGTGCAACTACCGCATCCAGCTCACGCCAGCGCCACCCGAAACCCGGTCTGTTTATCGCTATCACTCACTAGTCTCTCTAAATATTGCGGTATTTGCATTTTACTACTTTTGTTGTTGTTTGTGATATGTTATGTGTGATGTACTTGTCGATTACGTGATAATTTCAGAGATGTTTTTGCGTAACGAGGACGAGATGAGCAGCTGACGGCTCTACACCTCCGGCTCCCCGCCTTTATTCATGGTGAGACGAAAGCACCCACTCACAAAATCCCCACGTCAACTATGTATCGGGTTGCGCTGTACCACTTCGTGTGTTGCCAACGTTGAATGTGACGATATTTGATCGGTTTAGAAGTGTTGTGATTGTTTAATAATATATTGTTTAGTGTGTGCTTTGTTTATTTGATATTGTTTAGAGGGGAGTGAGGCGAGGACGAGCGAAGGAGGAGCCGAGGGCAGTGGGCAGTGCATGGCTGGCCCGCACTTGCCTCGCGCCCGATCACGCCTGCAGCCACTGTCGGCCGCCACTCGGTCAGCACATCTTCTTTTCTTGTTGATAGTTGTTTGTAGTTTTCAAACAACGTATTTGGAGGTCGCGCGCGGGCGATCGGCTACGGTGATCGATAATGGGATCGATAACGAGCCGTAGAAGTGCGGTGGTTACTTCTTCCACTCCGCGAGGAGAGCACTCGTCGCCACTTATTGGTGAGCCAAAGACATGAACATATGATCTTTCTAGCACTTTCTCTTTCATTCAATATCACTTGTGTTTCACATTGTGTTTCCTACACGACCGTCAGTTTCAAATCACTATAGCATAAGCACTTGTATGTACACTTCATTGACTGGTATTGTAATCATTAGTTCCCCCGTTTCTCTTATCAGTTATCTCCTCCCCCTACACTCTCCAGCCCTTCCCCTCACCTCGCGTCTTTCTTTCCAGAGTGGCGGTGGTGGTGGTCTCTCCGGAGACTCGCGTCGTGCACTGCTGCACACGTCCGCCACTCGCTGGCCACTCTTCCGTGCCGTTCTTCCGTCCTCGTGCCGCAGCCTCGATGCTACCGCTCCGAGAACAAGTCTGTTGGGATTGGGGGTGGGACATCTGAAATGGAAAATGACACTGTGTTCACTATGCGTTTAACCCTTTGTTCAGTTCACATTCCATGTCGTTTAATCATTCATGATAAGTTCAAATAACATTTCTAATTAAGGTATATACACTTTACTAGTGTTACATATGTATCTATACGTTCTCTCCTATACAATCGCATGCACCCTGTGGCGCACACTCACTCTCTCCATTTCAGTTGGAGCTGTGTGGCAGTCGGCTCGTGGCGCCCACATCTGACTGGCTCCCTCGGCTCTCTGCCGCCGCTGTCTCGCCGGCGCTCTTCACTCCGTCTCCCCTCTCCGCTGCCCGCACACTCCTGTGTGCCTCGGGCCTCGATCGAATCGAGCCTTTGTCGCCTCGCCTCGCCGCCGGGCACTGCTCTGCGGAGCTGCTCGGGTCATGTCGCAGCTGTTCTTATCGTCGCATCCGCCGAGACGTGAGATTTCTGAAACACCATTCCAATCATTTCACTTGCAACAACTCTTCCACATGCGATAAAAGTGATGATGATTGTAGATTATCTTAATCAAAGTTGGAATATTCATGCTCTCTCTCACCTTCATTTCTTTCAGTTGTCGTCTACTGGCTGTGTGGCAGTCGGCTCGTGGCGCCCACATCTGACTGGCTGCCTCGGCTCTCCCGCCACTGTCTCGTCGACGACGGCGCTCTTCTCCGCGCCCAGCCCCCCGTGCACTCTTGTGTGTGCTGCCTGTTTCGAATCTGCTCGAGCCTTGTCGCCTCGCCGCCGTCCATTGCTCCGCGCTGGGCGCTGCTCGTCCCGCTGCTGTCGCATGTCGTGGTTGTCGTCCATGCTGCCGTAGGTGAGATTTCTGAAACACTATTGTATTTCACTTGCAACAACTCTTTCACATGCGATAAAAGTTATGATTGTAGATTATCTTAATCGAAGTTGGAATATTCATGCTCTCTCTCACCTCCATGTCTTTCAGTTGTCGTCTACTGGCTGGACGCGGGTGAGTTGTGCTGCAGTCGACGCTGCTCCCTCTTCGGCTGCTCCTGATGTCGCTCCTCATTCGGCTGGCATCTCGGCTGCTCCTCCAACTGCCATCTCGGCTGCCATCTCTCGGCCGCTGCTCCGACACACTCGAATCGCTCGTGTATGTTGTCTCGCTTCTAAAATGCCCCAGTTCACTATAGTCCACTAGCCTATTTCCCGTTTCGTGCATCTACTTAGGCATCTCTCTACTCTGTGCAGCACCCGTCTCCCTACTCACCTTGTGTACGTGCTTTAGGACGACGCTGCTCTCTGCCTCCATGATGTGGGCCACTGGCCGCGTCGCGTCGCATCGCAGTGCACTCGGATTCTCGGATCGGCTCGTCGTGTGCGGCTCTCGCGCTCGCGTCGCTCGTCCGTCTTCCCACTCTCTGTGTGGCAGCGTCGTAGTCTCATTCGCCGTCCATCGGCTGTCGCGCGCCCCGTCGTATCCTGGTGAGAAATGCGAGATCTTAAATGCGCATGGTTAGCAGTTTGGAGGTGTCCGCGTGATCTGTCTGCATCTCACGCATTGATTTCATATGGTCGAATCGTAAAATGTAATTAGTGTTTCACCTTCTTATTTTTTGTTTTGAAATTGGATGCACATTATATTCACGTAGTTAGTAGTTAGTAGCCATCACTTTGACGTTACTAACGTTTTCTAGTCATCCCAATACGCTTCCGCCACAATGACTCAAGGAAACATATATAAGTATGCCCCCTTCCCTCTCACTCACTTGTCCTCGTTCTAGGTGTCTGTGTGGGCGGGCGAGTCTGTCCTCGACAGTCTCTCCATGTGCTGCTACTCGATGGCGTCGTCGCGTCGTCGACGTGTGGCCGCCGCTGCTGCTCCACTGCCACAGGTCGAGGTCGATTCCGAGGTCGGTGCATGATGCGATGCCGACCTGAAACAGTTGCTATCATGTTTCTATTTCCGAACTGTGTGTTCTTATCACATGCCGTTTAGGCCGTTCTACGAATCCGATGATGTCACTTCATGGAGTATTGGAGTGAAACGAAAACGAGGTGAGTCATGCCACATTTGCAATTTCTGTCTTTCATTGTGTCCGTTCATGAAATGTGATGCTCACCTCCTTCCACGCAGAGACGGACGCCTGCGCCTGCCCGTTCTTCTCCATTGCCTCGCGGCCCTCCTATCCGACGCGCACTCCTCGCGCTCGTCGTATCAGCATTCCGGGTGGGTCCAGAAGGTGGAGTCCACCTGAAACAGTTGAATACATTTCTCCTTTTCAGACTCGCACTAGGGCCACGGTGAAGCGTGTCGTCCCCCGTACTCACCCCATCCACGCAGGGTGCACGTCAGAGATGACGTGCACACCTATCCCTCCGGCGTCTGCCCGTTCTTCGCCATCGCCTGCGGCCCTCCCATCCGACGCGCACTCCTCGCGCTCGTCGTATCAGCATTCCGGGTGGGTCCAGAAGGTGGAGTCCACCTGAAACAGATGAATACATTTCTCCTTTTCAGACTCGCACTAGGGCCACGGTGAAGCGTGTTGTCCCCCGTACTCACCCCATCCACGCAGGGTGCACGTCAGAGATGACGTGCACACCTATCCCTCCGGCGTCTGCCCGTTCTTCGCCATCGCCTGCGGCCCTCCTATCCGACGCGCACTCCTCGCGCTCGTCGTATCAGCATTCCGGGTGGGTCCAGAAGGTGGAGCCCACCTGAAACAGTTGAATACATTTCTCCTTTTTCAGACTAGCACTAGGGCCACGGTGAAGCGTGTCGTCCCCCGTACTCACCCCATCCACGCAGGGTGCACGTCAGAGATGACGTGCACACCTATCCTCCGGCGTCTGCCCGTTCTTCTCCATTGCCTTGCGGCCCATCGTCCTGCTCACACACGCGCTCGCCCAGTCTCATCCGAAGGTGATTCCGGTCGGAACACATCTGAACCAGCGTGTATACATGTTTTTTTTTCCAGGAGAGCTGTTCTGTTCGTTTCTCTGTGAACGTCCGGCGCCTGCGCCTGCCGCCCCCTGTTCTCACCCGTTGTCGTCATATTCAACACGAGGTAATCATTCTCTATCATGAATTGGGCGGATAAAGTGGAAGGCTTGTTCAAATGCGCTATAGCTTCATTCCCCTTTTCCACTCCTTGTTGTTTTTCATTCGAATCGCATGGCTAGTTCTTGAGCAGGTTGTGAAACCGCGCGGTTGTCGGACAGTTGCGATTCTTGTTTGTGTCTCTCATCGTTGCGATTGCAGGCACTGACGGGTGGTGCTCTCTCCCCGCTCTCTCTCTACTCTCAGCTGGAGCCTGGAGCCGTCGCTGGACGGTGAGCGCTACTCTGCGCCTTTAGACGCACCCTCTTTCCCACTCCCAGCACACTCCCCCATCCACCCACCTTATATACAATATACACTACATACTCCTCGACATCTCCCGGCAGTGACCGACGCGGGGCGGAGGGAAGAGGCGCCCATCACTATCTGCAAGAGTGGGATGGCTGTGTGCGACGAGAAGGCAGGATGGAGGAGGAGAAGGGAGCAGACGGGAGGAGAATGAAGAAGGGAGGGGTAACGGGAGGAGAAAGGAGAATACGGCATGCGGCGCTCACTCACCGTGGAACGCGGCGAACGTAGTCGGGTAAGGAGAAGGTGGTGTGGCAAGGAAACCACCCACCCACCTCCTCACCCCGCCCCCCTAGCACCTGCTAGAGGCGTGCGCTCCGGCGCCGGCTTGCTGCGAGGTCTTCCCGGTCTTGGACTTGCTGCTCCCCTTGCTCGCCTGTGCCTTGGACGGCTGCGACGGCTGCTCGGCTTCCTTCTTGGGCGTCACGCCCATCTTACGCTTGCCACCCCGGCCGCTCGCTGTACTGCCGCTGAGCGATGGCGACACGGGAGCGCTGAAACAGTTGGCGTGTGATGCTGTCGCTCTCCTCTCTCCCGTCTCTTCTCATAGCACGCACACAACACGCACCTCTTGCACCGCCTCGTGGGCTGCAGACGCGTGGCCGTCGAGGACGCGATCGAAGCCGATACCGGCGGCTGCTTGTGTTGCTGCTTCTTCGCCTGGACGCCAGTGCCGGCCACTGCGGTGCCGTTGTCGAGTTTGCGCATTTTGACGGCGTTCACGCGGCGCCTGCAAACTCACAATCACTCACAATCACTCACTCACATTCACTTACTCACACTCACTCACTCACACTCACTCACACTCACTCACACTCACTCACACTCACTCACTCCCACCCACTCACTCACACTCACCTGGGAATCTCTGGTGTGCGCGCGTCGGCGTCTTCCTGGCCGTTGGCTGAGGCGGTCGCAGGATCGTTGCTGGGCGGGGCGGGGTCGTCGACAGCTGCTGGCTCCTGCTGCCCGGCCATAGACTCTGTCAGAGTCGAGTCGTCGTCGGAGTCATCGGAGTCATCGGAATCGTCGGTGTCATCGGAATCATCGGAGTCGTCAGAGTCATCGGAGTCATCGGAGTCGTCGGAGTCGTCGGAGTCATCGGAGTCGTCGGAGTCGTCGGAGTCGTCTCCGCTGTGGGTGGGTGACGCGTGCGACTGGGCGCGACTCGGAGTGGCGGGGATGGACGCGTCAGCGGCCTTGGGCGTCTCGGCGGCCGCGCCTCCCTCCTGGGGCACCTCCTCCTGTGGGGTCTCCTCCAGCGTCTCCTTCTCCTCGAGCGCCCGCTTCTCCTTCTGTGCCATGTGTCTCGCGAGCAGGGTCTCCACCTCCTCGCCGGCGATCTCGATGCCGTCGTCCCTCAAAGCCTTCACGATGGCGCGCACGGCAGTGCCGTCCTGGCGCGGATGTTCCTGAAAAGCGAACATTACTTGACTATGTCTATTGTCTTTTCCGCCCTCGGCGCTCTATTCATCTTTGAATATGTCATATTGATGTGTTGATTGTAGGTGGTGCGAGGCGGGTGCGCGATGGGAGGTGTGTGCGAATGGAATGGCATCTCATCGTGTGAGTTGTTCATTTGTATGCGTTCTATTCAGGGTACATTCGGGTGTGAGCGGTTCATGTGGCGCGAGATGGGGCAGCGTCGGGCGTCGGTCGACAAACGAGCAGTGATTGCGACGGTCAACACGCGGCGAGGTGTGTCGAGTGCCCGTCGTATTCGAGAACAATCTGTGTGCCTGCAGAGTCCACTCTGCTCTGCTCTTCTCTACTCACTCCGTCACTCGCTCACTCGGATCGGACAGTGAGAACAGGTGAGAGTGAACATGGACGGTTGCGTTGTGTTTCATCGCGTTAACAATACTATTCGCGAATTGTATCGATCGAGTGAGAACACTCAACCGAGGTGAACATTTAAAAGAAATGGATTGTGTCACATCGATATAAAGCTGATACATATTATTAATGTGGATGTATTGGAATGTGGATATGTGCATAATGTGCACGTCCTTCCCCCTACGTTTGCGTTTAAGGTTACAGACTTAAAATTAGCGTTTTGACGTAGCGCAGCGGAGTTATAACATTTCATTTCCACTTCTTTGCCAGTCGCGCACTCGAATGCCATGTCTATTTTTCATCCCGATATCATTCCGATCACACGATTGATTTCCTCTTATACTCTCTGGTACACATACTCTCCCGCATCTCTCACCTTGACCAGGCTGTCCTCTATCATGCGCTCCTGCTCCTCCTGCTCCTCCTGCTCCTCCTGCTCCTCCTCCTCAATCATGTGCTCCTCCTCCTCTTCCTCCTCCTCAATCAGAACGGTCTGCAAACATTTCTAGATAATCTCTCTCTCTCTCTCTCTCTCTCTCTCTCTCTCTCTCTCATTTTCTTCGCGACTCATTCTCCCTCTCGTGCTCCCGATTTTCGCCCCCCCCCCATTTGATCCGATGCGATTGTTCGTTCATTTTCTTAGTACGAAAGATACACCCAAAAGTCATCATGAGCATACTCTCTCAAATCATCACTTTCCGAGAAAAGTGATGAGTTGAGACAGGAGCTCCAGACTTAGACAACCCCACTCACCATATTCCGTGCTGGCTCGAGCTCGTCGCTGCTCGCAGCACGGGCGACCTCGGCCTTGTCTCCGTTGTCCTCCTCCTCCTCCTCCTCCTCCTCCTCCCCGCTCTTCTTGCTCCTGAAGTGGTCGCTGAACTCCTTCTGCAGCTTGCCGAGCTTGTTCTTCAGCTTCTTCATCTGCAACATTTCCTCTCTCTCCCTCTCTCTTTCTCTCTCTCTCTCTCACACACACACACACACACACTCTCTCTCGAAAACCTAGAACGTAGAGACCCGTACCTTCCTTCGCAGACCGCGGCCAAACCGGTTCTTCTTCACCTTCTCAGCAGGTGACTCACGCACCTCCTGAACATTGATATTCACACATGTACAGAAAGTGATAAATGTGCACAATTGCACTGAGTCCAATGCAGTCTCGAATAACGTGTTGTTTTCAGATAGCGGAACGAGAACCTCACCTGTCTGGGGGTGCTGGTCTTGGGAGCGGCGTTCGGCGGCGAGAGCGGAGTGGCATCCTGTGGCGACAGCGTGAGAGGTGGGATGGGGGTGAGCGAGAGAGAGGGTGTGGACGGGTCCGGTGAAAACACCGCTGCTCCCAGCAGATGCTCCCTCCTCTCTGTCACGGGTGCGCCGCGGCGGATCTGTAACCATACGTGTTTCAATGATTCTAGCCGCACATGTTCCCCAAGTTTCAACTTCTATAGTGCCTTCTGTCGTAGAAAATAGGAAGTAGTAGTCAACAGTAACAGAAAAATGGAAGTGGTAATTGAGAGAGAGAGAGAGAGAGAGAGAGAGAGAGATGGAGAGAGAGATGGAGATGGAGGGAGAGATGGAGATGGAGAGAGAGATGGAGATGGAGAGAGAGAGATGGAAAGAGAGAGAGAGATTCGCATATTTGTTAGAATGCAATGATTTGACAATAATGTGCATTAAAACTTTTAATTTTCATTGCGTACTCACCGAATTCCCTCAATGAAACGAAGTGCTCAAAACGCTCGAAAAACACAAATGATACCGACTTATATGTTGTGCATAGATGTTTCAATCTTTCCAACAATACATGTGCCCAAGTTTTTCGATTATGCTTATTGGCTAGACGTTGGGTCGCAAAGTAACTCGTGTTTTAACGTCTTTAAATTCGAAACTTTGATAGTTCCTTCTATCAACAGTTCGCGTAGATAGTAATTAGTAATAAGTAGCAGTAATGAGATAGTTAAGAAGTGAAGTACCTTGTCGCCAGGCGGGGGCTTGGGGGCCGAGCTGAGTCGCGGCCACCGCGCGCTCTTCTCCACCGGGCGCTGTCTGTGCACCTGAAAAGGAAAATGTTAGAACAGGAAACTTGACACAGAGAGAGAAAGAGAGAGAGAGAGGGAGGGAGGGAGGGAGAGAGGGAGGGAGAGAGAGAGAGAGGGAGGGAGGGAGGGAGAGAGAGAGAGAGAGAGAGAGAGAGAGAGAGAGAGGGAGGGAGGGAGGGAGGGAGAGGGGGAGAGAGATAAGAGGTGGATGAGAGGAGGAGGAGTGAGAGGAGGAGGAGAATGTGGGTGGAGGAGGGGGTGAATGGATGACGAGTGCGTGCATGAGTCATGCTGGCCGAAGCAATGAATGAAGCCTACCAGAATGTTCTTCTCCGTCGCCTTCACACCGGCGTACTTCTCCGGGCGCTTTCCCTCGACGTGGGCAGTGCTGTGGAGCGTCTGCAAGGTCGAGGTGTTGTGCACTATTCTATTCCAACACTGTATCCACTGCCATCCCTGTTCACCTAGTTCAATGTAGCTGTTATCTCCGTCCACGTTCATTCTAGCTGTTATCTGCCTCCATTCACAATGATTCTAGCCGCATATGTTCCCCAAGTTTCAACTTCTATAGTGCCTTTTGTCGTAGAAAATAGGGAGTAGTAGTCAACAGTTATAGCAAAATGGAAATGATAATTTTGAGAGAAAGAGAGAGAGAGAGAGATGGAGAGACTTGTACAGTGAGTTTCACTGTTTGTAGTCTTTCTCGGACAGTAATAGCAAAATGGAAGTGGTAATTTTGAGAGAGAGAGAGAGAGAGAGAGAGATGGAGATGGAGATAGAGATGGAGAGAGAGATATGGAGAGACTTGTACAGTGAGTTTCACTGTTTGTAGTCTTTCTCGGACAGTAATAGCAAAATGGAAGTGATAATTTTGAGAGAAAGAGAGAGAGAAAGAGAGAGTGAGAGAGAGTGATGAAGATGGAGATAGAGAGAGAGAGATGGAGAGACTTGTACAGTGAGTTTCACTGTTTGTAGTCTTTCTCGGACAGTAATAGCAAAATGGAAGTGGTAATTTTGAAACAGAGAGAGAGAGAGAGAGAGAGAGAGATAGAGAGACTTGTACAGTGAGTTTCACTGTTTGTAGTCTTTCTCGGACAGTAATAGCAAAATGGAAGTGGTAATTTTGAGAGAGAGAGATGAAGATGGAGATAGAGATGGAGAGAGAGAGAGACTTGTACAGTGAGTTTCACTGTTTGTAGTCTTTCTCGGACAGTAATAGCAAAATGGAAGTGGTAATTTTGAGAGAGAGAGAGAGAGAGAGAGAGAGAGATGAAGATGGAGATAGAGATGGAGAGAGAGAGAGATGGAGAGACTTGTACAGTGAGTTTCACTGTTTGTAGTCTTTCTCGGACGGGATTCGTGGGATATGAATATGGATAGTTTAGAGGGCGCCTAACCTGACTCCGCTTCTCTTGGGGCACCATGTCTGCGAAGCGCTCAGGGCGCTGTCCCTTCACGTGTTGTCCAGGCACGATCGGCTGAAAATGTACAGTTTTACAATGCTTTATGAAACATAACGCTCTATTCTGATCCGAGTGTCTATTGGTAACTCCATTTTCATCTCACTCTCATGTAACAAAACATCCGAAAATAAAACAAAAGATAATACGTTGGAAACAAGATCAGCGATGGAGACATTTTGAGGAAGAGACGAATTGCATATATTTAAGGATGCCGTGATGACGTACCTGCCTGAGCGTCTCGGTGGGATCCAGGCCGGTGTACATGCCGGGCCTGTTGTCTCCAGCGAGGCGCCGTCCAACAGCGAGGCGCTGCAAAGAACGAAGTGAGGCGAGGCATTGCGTGTATGTGTTTTGTGTGCCACGACGGCTAACTCCGCTCTCTCTTTCTCTCTCTCTCTCTCTCCCTCTCTCTCTCTCTCTCTCTCTCTCTCTCCCTTCTATTCGCCTTCTCGCAAACCACTTCTGTCCCTGCCATAATCACTGCCTAGTTCGCAGATAACCTGTTGGCGCTTGTCTCAATTGAAATCACTCATATTGTTTTGTTAGGGTTAGATGCAAGCAGTACAAACTACAAATCATCTACTACTAACTTTGATATCATTCCAATCCCATTCTGTCCACGCACACATTTTTTTGCAGGATAATACGGTAGGAAGTGTAAATCTACCTTTCTGGAGGCGCGGTTGCGGTTGTCCGATCTCGAGTCGGCGAGCGACTCGCCTCGCGCCAGCTGGTGCTCGGAGTGGGAGTGGGAGAGAGCAGAGATCTGCTCCTCGCGCGACTCCTCCTGGAGAGTCGCCTGCAACACCACACACGGTCAGTACGGCTGCCACACCGCTCACTAGTCCCATGTTCCATGTGGTTTACGCTTTAAAAGGGGCAAGGAATCGTATTGTGAATTATGTTTACATGCAGGTGAGGGTTGGTGTGTTGGTATGTGTGTATGTCTGTATGTGTGTATGTGTTTCATATTCCGTGTGATACACGCCCACTCACGTTGATGGTCGTCTCCACCTGCTCCTGCAGCTGCTCCAGCTCGTTCTGCTCCTTCTGGTGCCGCTCTGCCAGCTCGCGCTCGAGGGCCTCCTTCTCTCGACGATGCCTCGCCCTCTGCGCGTCCCACTTAACACATCTTGTTCACTCCTAATATCTGCGTTTTTTCGCCAATGTGGCTTTTGACATTTGCTGTGCGTCGAACAGACTGTTCCCGAACGATTCTCCTCCCCTTCTTTGTCGAATAGCCGCATGTGGCAGGCCCACCTTGTCGGCCCAGTCCGCTCGACTCGCCACATCCTCCGTCCGTCGCAGCCTCTCCTTCTCCACGAGCACCGTCTGAAACGCGTGCACGCCCCCGTATTGACATAGACCAAATGTGAGAGTGGTGAATACGCTACCTTGTTGAAGGCGACGCTGCGGCAGTCCGCCGACTCGTCGCGACACTCGCCTCGAGCCTCCTCCATCTCCATGGTGTCCTCCGGCTCGGATTGCTCGGAGTCCTGCAACACCACATTAGCATATGCAAGTTAGTAATACAAAGTGAACAACAGAGATGGTAGTATACAAGTGCACGGAATGCTATATCCAACAGGATGGGGACACGTAAGCTACGATTCTCATTTCAGACTCGCCTCTCCATCGTCCGCCTCCATGTGCTGGTGAGCGGCGTCCAGCATGCTGACACCCTGCCAACCGCGCACACGCACGAACCGCATGACGCGGCAGTGCCTCTCGGCCTCCTCGCGCAATGCGCGCTGAACACGGACAGGTGAGCGTGCTGTCTGCCCATCCACTGCTCCACTCTCCCCACCCACTCACCTGGTGGCGCTCCTCCTCATCCTTGAGGAAGGCGTACAGCTGCCGCTCCTCCCGTCTGGCGGCGAGGAGGGCAGCGGCGGTCTTCTCCGCCTCCTCTTGGACAGCCTCCATCTGCTCGAGCGCCCTCTCGAGCAGAGTACGCGGTGCCGAGTGGCACTCCACGCACTCTCGAGTGCACACCTTGCACTCCTGCAACATGTTTCTTATCAGTGAGTGTCATTGTAGTCTCCTTTGTCTTATTTGGTGATAATTTAGGTATTCCTGTGGGGAGAGATGGGGAGAGAGGAATAGAAGATATAGATTAGATGAGAAGGAGACAGAGAGGTCAAGACGTAACTCACCCTCACCGTGGTCCTCTCGGTGCGCTCTGAACGCACCTCGAGGGGGTTGGGTCGGGGAGTCGGCAGAGTGTTGATGCGGTAACCGCACTCCGCCTGAAACAACCATGACGTCACAAATAGAAAGAGGAAAAAGGGAAATGGAAATAGACAGTATAAGAGGAAGATAGGGATGATAGAAGATAGGAAACATACCTTCTCACCCTCTCCAGTGCGCTGCACCGGCTGGTCCGGCCGGGTAACAGTCGCAGATCGCTGATAGGACATTTCTATCGATATTACCTGTAACATTGTTTTGTTCAAGTGTGGTTAGGGCATGGTATTTTCGGATTGAAGAAGCTCACTCGGACATATGTATGCATACATGATAATGATAATGATACATTTGCGGCGCGCATGCGAATCGAATGGTAACATGGGCAGATCGGTGAGAGTGCACGTGTTATAAGAGGGTCGGAGACAATACCATGAGCACTTCTAGTTTCTACAGCGACTAGGACTATTGCAGCCAACACGACGAAGAAATGCACGGTTGGGCACGGCTACTGACCAAGAACGCGTACTGGAGAGGAAGAATGAAGATGAGTGAGTTAGTGAGTGAGTGAGTGAGTGACTGTGAGAGGGATAGGGCAATGAACGTCATTTATAGCTGGCATCTGGCAAAATGCCAACCGAGAAGAATTAGGAACAGGGGAAAGACATCGGTAGCTGGCAGCGTGATCAGCTGATTTCATTGAGAGAGAGAGAAAGAGAGACAGACAGACAGATACAGAGGCAGGTGAGAATCAGATGCATATGAACGTCGAATTTGAGACAGTGCCTCGATCAGCTGATAGATGAGTAGAACGCGTGGTGATAGCGAGAGAGCGCAGAGAAAGTTGATGGGAGAACAGAATGAATTCGCAAATGAGAGCAGAATTAAGTGAAATTACACAATATGAGTGCAATCAATCAAACGGTTATAGCATACACAGATAGAAAGAAATTTTGCGGTTTCGGTGATGTTTTGCACGAAATGAATAAACACAGGTAACATGCATAAATGGAAGAAGTAGATGAATGTATCGCAAGGCGGACGGTGGCTGGAGAGAAAGAGGAGAGGCAGGGCTGACCGAATCGATGGATCGGCCTGCCCTCTCTTGCACACAGACGATGGTTGCCACAGGCGGCGAACCTGGAATCGACTGAACCGAGAGAGGGGCAACTCGGTGGGTGAACGGGGAGAGAGGAGAGGAGATGTACTGACAGACGGGGCGCTGGCATGAAGGACAGGAAGGAAGGGCGAGTGAGTGATAGTGAGTGATGAAAGAGATGAGTGGGTGATGGTGAGTGGTAGAGAGGGACGGAGACTAACATGTTCATTTCAGGCTATTGGATGTGAGCTGTCGGTGTGAACTGCCTCGACATTCCCCATATTCAGGTATATTGATTTTCTCTCTCTCCTTCCATAACCACTCCGGTTGTCCCTCCGGTGTGCTGACTTGTCGAGTGCGAGTGCTCCATCTATTGCGCAGCCTTGCCTCGGAGTCCGTGCACCGGTGTGATACCCTCAATCCTCTTCTGTCCCTAGATGTCTTTCTTCCGACGTTCCAATTCCAATAATCAATTATGTAAATCACACATATGGGTTACGGTAAAGTACATATTTCGTATAGGGACAGCGAATACCAATCATACCGATAGCTCGAACCTGTAGTACCGTGAATGACGATTCCGGTGGATTCTGCTTCGTTCAATGAATAAAAAAGAGTAATTAAAATATTTATTCCCAAACAACGCAGCATACCAAGTATATGACATCACAACACACCCTTGTTGAGTGCGGTGCTGGCAACGACTAGGCAAACGAGAAGGGGTGATAGAAAAAGTGAACGGGAGACGCGATCCCTGCTTCCAATCTGCCCCATCACAACCAGGTCCGTCACATTCTGAAACACACCAACGCGTCACCTCCCCCGCCACATGACGTCACGCACCAACGCACCTGCTTGGATGTTGACGAGGCTTCGACTGCCTTTCGAACAGACCCTCTCGCTAACAGTCAGCAGTCACCTCATGGGGTAGTAGCCACCACCTATCTCCCTCCCTCCCTTCCTCCCTCCCTCTCTCTCTCTCTCTCCCTCTCTCTCTCTGTTTCTCTCTTCCTCTCTCCACCAATCTATGACGCGCGCGCGACACTCCTCTTCACCACTTCTCTCGAGCCCTGTCCATAGTGGTCTCCGAAAGAGGTCACACCGTCCTCACAAGCGACGCTCAATGAGAGCAGAGCAGCGGTCTATCGGGACTGAAACAACGTCGTTAAAGGGAGTGTACACTCTGAATTCCGAAGTTGAGTTAGCACCGGGATGTGAAAATATGTTGAAAACGGCTCAGTTTTGTCAATACAACTATTTGCTGAAAATGTCTGCAAGTAGGAGAAAATTGAGCGCAAAATGTATCAAAATGCAGAAATTGGTGCCAATTGGTGCCAATTTTCAATGTTCAACAGAATTTTTCACCGACTTATAGGTATCTCCGACACATAGTTGCATTGACAAAAGTACATCATTTTCAACATATTTTCACATCCCGGTGCTAACTCAACTTCGAAATTCAGAGTGTACACTCCCTTTAAGATGCAATTCTGAAAGTGTTCACTTACTGACTTTATCTCCGAAATGAATACAACCATGCAAACATTGGTCTAAAAAGTGGTTGACTTTTTCACTCTCTCATTTTTCCCTGATCTCATTGTTTTGTAAAACAGAGCGTGCAATCGATAACATTTGCCAAACGTTGTGAGATTACATTAATCGAATCCCTGAAGAAATATAATGAGATCAAGGAGTGACAGAAGAGGGTATCACACCGGTGCACAGACTCCGAGGCAAGGCTGCACAATAAATGGAGCACTCGCACTCGACAAGTCAGCACACCGGAGGGACAACCGGGGTGATCATGGAAAAAGATAGAGGGAGAGAGAAATTCAATATAAATGGATATGGAGAACGTTGAGACATCGACAGTTGACACCGCTGGATTTGAACATCAGTTAAGCGTCTCTCTCTCTCTCTAGATTACTCCTATAGTTTCTACCCACCTTGATCTCAAGGGAGTTGACACTCTTGAATGACTCGAGAGATATCGTCACCAGTGCCCTCAAAGACGCCACCGGCATCTTCTTTTCTCACGTCTCTGGATTGTTGCTCTCGTCTGCTCCGCACGCCTCTCGCTCATCGCACCCAGCGACTTGTCCTTGAGCAGCGCTTCGTTGCCGGCTACGTTCTTGGCTCCCTTATCAGCCGCCTCTCCATCGGTTCCCTTGATGAGAAGCGGAAAAATGCCGACAGCCTCGATCGGCTCCTAGCAAGATCCAAGTCGACAGAGCATCCCATTGCGCAGTCACCATCTGCTCGTCCCTGAAATACAATTCCTAATTCTAGGGTGTGGAAAGGATACTGACCGTATCCTTTTTGGTGGTGAGCTTGTCGACGATCTTGGTGGCCACCGGGTCCAGATCGCTATCGTTGGCCGTCTTCGTCTTCGCGCACTTGGCGATCTCCGCCAACATATCGGCGCGCTCATCCGACGACTTGGCTCCCACGATGGCGGTTAACAACCTTCAAGGTGGCGGTGGGCAGAGAGTTGACGGCGAGGGCGACGCAAGCCCGCACGGGCTGCTCGCGCGTCATCTGCTCCGCCGATGACAGACAACCTAAAACGACTCATCGATATATGTAATATAACCCATGAGTATACATTTAAAATCACTGTCATGTTCTTCACGTCTTGTCGGCTATCATTTCACCAATTTATCACTAAATCAACTTTCACGATAGCCTCAGGCGAGAATGTGAACTCTTATGAAAATGAATTTTAAAAGGGCACATTATTTCAATATTTATGTAAAACAAACCTCTATAAAAGATTTTTAACAATTTACGAAGTGAATGTGAAAACTAAGTTAACCGGACAAAATGTATGGACCAGAAGCAACAAAACAAAGAAGAACCACACCTCAACGACACACCACGCATCACCTACGTGTATGAACAGGAAATATGGGATACTAAGAAAAGCGTACGTAAAATTATAGCGGATATGTTGGCGTCTAGTTTACAGTAGCAATGTTGTTAATGTTCTCCAATCTGAAATCTCCAGACCGGACGACCATATTCAGAACAACCAAGGTCTCTGCAAGCACCGCCTTCGCGAGCGCGTTCTTCACAAAGACCTCGTATTACTGCAATCAATCCTCTCTTTCGTTTGTCCTGAAGAAACGGCGACGGCTACCGTCCGAGAAAGACTAGAATATTGGAAACCATGGCTCAAGTCTCTCTCCAATTCCCTTCTCTCTCTATCTCTTTCTTTCTCTTTCTCTCTCTCCCTCCCTCCCTATCTATCTGTTAATGATATTCCCGTAACGTGTTGGATGACCTGGTGACTGTGGATAGTCTGGTACCTGTGATGAAAAGAAACGAGCAGACGAAGAAACGGCGACGGCTACCGTCCGAGAAAGACTAGAATATTGGAACCCATGGCTCAAGTCTCTCTCCATTACCCTTCTCTCTCTATCTCTCTCTATCTCTTTCTCTCTCTCCTTCCCCTCTCTGTTCATGATATTCCCGTAACGTGTTGGATGACCTGGTGACTGTGGATAGTCTGGTACCTGTGATGGAAAGAAACGAGCAGACGAAGAAACGGCGACGGCTACCGTCCGAGAAAGACTAGAATATTGGAACCCATGGCTCAAGTCTCTCTCCATTTCCCTTCTCTCTCTATCTCTTTCTTTCTCTTTCTCTCTCTCTCCCTCCCTCCCTCTCTGTAAATGATATTCCCGTAACGTGTTGGATGACCTGGTGACTGTGGATAGTCTGGTACCTGTGATGGAAAGAAACGAGCAGACGAAGAAACGGCGACGGCTACCGTCCGAGAAAGACTAGAATATTGGAACCCATGGCTCAAGTCTCTCTCTATTTCCCTTCTCTCTCTATCCATTTCTTTCTCTTTCTCTCTCTCTCTCCCTCCCTCCCTCTCTGTTAATGATATTCCCGTAACGTGTTGTATGACCTGGTGACTGTGGATAGTCTGGTACCTGTGATGGAAAGAAACGAGCAGACGAAGAAACGGCGACGGCTACCGTCCGAGAAAGACTAGAATATTGGAACCCATGGCTCAAGTCTCTCTCCATTTCCCTTCTCTCTCTTTCTTTCTTTCTCTTTCTCTCTCTCCCTCCCTCCCTCTCTGTTAATGATATTCCCGTAACGTGTTGGATGACCTGGTGACTGTGGATAGTCTGGTACCTGTGATGGAAAGAAACGAGCAGACGAAGAAACGGCGACGGCTACCGTCCGAGAAAGACTAGAATATTGGAACCCATGGCTCAAGTCTCTCTCCATTTCCCTTCTCTCTATCTCTTTCTTTCTCTTTCTCTCTCTCCCTCCCTCCCTCTCTGTTAATGATATTCCCGTAACGTGTTGGATGACCTGGTGACTGTGGATAGTCTGGTACCTGTGATGGAAAGAAACGAGCAGACGGAGAAACGGCGACGGCTACCGTCCGAGAAAGACTAGAATATTGGAAACCATGGCTCAAAGCTCTCTCCATTTCCATTCTCTCTCTATCTCTTTCTTTCTCTTTCTCTCTCTCCCTCCCTCCCTCTCTGTAAATGATATTCCCGTAACGTGTTGGATGACCTGGTGACTGTGGATAGTCTGGTACCTGTGATGGAAAGAAACGAGCAGACGAAGAAACGGCGACGGCTACCGTCCGAGAAAGACTAGAATATTGGAACCCATGGCTCAAGTCTCTCTCCATTTCCCTTCTCTCTCTATCTCTTTCTTTCTCTTTCTTTCTCTCTCTCCCTCCCTCCCTCTCTGTTAATGATATTCCCGTAACGTGTTGGATGACCTGGTGACTGTGGATAGTCTGGTACCTGTGATGGAAAGAAACGAGCAGACGAAGAAACGGCGACGGCTACCGTCCGAGAAAGACTAGAATATTGGAACCCATGGCTCAAGTCTCTCTCCATTTCCCTTCTCTCTCTATCTCTTTCTTTCTCTTTCTCTCTCTCTCCCTCCCTCCCTCTCTGTAAATGAAATTCCCGTAACGTGTTGGATGACCTGGTGACTGTGGATAGTCTGGTACCTGTGATGGAAAGAAACGAGCAGACGAAGAAACGGCGACGGCTACCGTCCGAGAAAGACTAGAATATTGGAACCCATGGCTCAAGTCTCTCTCCATTTCCCTTCTCTCTCTATCTCTTTCTTTCTCTTTCTCTCTCTCTCCCTCCCTCCCTTTCTGTAAATGATATTCCCGTAACGTGTTGGATGACCTGGTGACTGTGAATAGTCTGGTACCTGTGATGGAAAGAAACGAGCAGACGAAGAAACGGCGACGGCTACCGTCCGAGAAAGACTAGAATATTGGAACCCATGGCTCAAGTCTCTCTCCATTTCCCTTCTCTCTCTCTTTCTTTCTCTTTCTCTCTCTCCCTCCCTCCCTCTCTGTTAATGTTATTCCCGTAACGTGTTGGATGACCTGGTGACTGTGGATAGTCTGGTACCTGTGAGGGAAAGAAACGAGCAGACGAAGAAACGGCGACGGCTACCGTCCGAGAAAGACTAGAATATTGGAACCCATGGCTCAAGTCTCTCTCCATTTCCCTTCTCTCTCTTTCTTTCTTTCTCTTTCTCTCTCTCCTTCCCTCCCTCTCTGTTAATGATATTCCCGTAACGTGTTGGATGACCTGGTGACTGTGGATAGTCTGGTACCTGTGATGGAAAGAAACGAGCAGACGAAGAAACGGCGACGGCTACCGTCCGAGAAAGACTAGAATTCTGGAACCCATGGCTCAAGTCTCTCTCCATTTCCCTTCTGTCTCTTTCTTTCTTTCTCTTTCTCTCTCTCCCTCCCTCCCGCTCTGTTAATGATATTCCCGTAACGTGTTGGATGACCTGGTCACTGTGGAAAGTCTGGTACCTGTGATGGAAAGAAACGAGCAGACGAAGAAACGGCGAAGGCTACCGTCCGAGAAAGACTAGAAGAAGTGGAACCCATGACGCAAGTCTGTCTCCATTCCCTCCCTCCCTCTTTCTTTCTCTCTCTCTCTCTCTCTCTCTCTCTCTCTCTTCCTCTCTGTTAATGTTATTCCCGTAACGTGTTGGATGACCTGGTCACTGTGGAAAGTCTGGTACCTGTGATAGAAAGAAAAGAGCAGACGGAGAAACGGCGACGGCTTTCGTCCGAGAAAGACTAGAAGAAGTGGAACCCATGGCTCAAGTCTCTCTCCATTTCCCTTTTCTCTCTGTCTCTTTCTTTCTCTTTTTCTCTCTCCCTCCCTCCCGCTCTGTTAATGATATTCCCGTAACGTGTTGGATGACCTGGTCACTGTGGAAAGTCTGGTACCTGTGATGGAAAGAAACGAGCAGACGAAGAAACGGCGAAGGCTACCGTCCGAGAAAGACTAGAAGAAGTGGAACCCATGACGCAAGTCTGTCTCCATTCCCTCCCTCCCTCTCTCTCTCTCTCTCTCTCTCTCTCTCTCTCTCTCTCTTTCTCTTTCTCTTTCTCTCCCTTTCTCTTTCTCTCTCTCCCTCCCCCCTCTCACTCTCACTGTCAATGTTCATTCCCGTGATGGGTTGGATGACCTGCTGACTATTGGTCAATCAGCAATGTCTGAGGGAGAGAGAGCTTGCACAGTGGGTCCTACATATTGTCGTCTTTCTCAGACGGTCTCCGACGCAGTTTCTTCGTCTGCTCGTTTCTTTTTTTTTACACCAGATTATCCACAGTCAGCAAGTCATCGAACACTTCATGGGAATAAACATTGAGAGAGAGGGAGAGAGAGAGAGAGAGAGAGAGAGAGAGAGAGAAAGAGAGAGAGACCACGCACCTCCTTCCGATCGCAAGTTCTTGCCCCCCGTCAGTCGAGTGTGGATGGTCCGGATGAGGGGGCGCGGTCGGGTGGGAGGAGACGAGTCGACTGGTGTCTCCTCTGTCTTCTCCTATCCGAATATCCAGGCAGCCACTCGGGCAGCCACTACTCGCCTCGTCTCTGCAGCCCCATCCAACAACAACAAGAGAAGTGAGAAAAAAGACTGTTGTTTCGTGAAAAAAGACTGTTGTTTCGAAAGCGGCGTGTTGCGAGTCGAGCTCACTTGTCGTCGCTCACTTGAACCAATCTCTCTCTCTCTCTCTCTCTCTCTCTCAATCTCTCTCTCTCTCCTCTATGACTGTCATTTGTATCAAGGTACGATAGTAGTGACTGAGAGTGGTGCTGGTTGCAGTGGTTGTGTGCGTGTGTGAAGTGTGAGTGGGCTGTGTGTGCCGAGTGTGCGCAGTCTACCCGGCCGGCACGCAGCTCGCATTCGACGAATAGAGCAGCGCGAGCGGCGTGTTGCGAGTCGAGCTCACTTGTCGTCTCTCACTTGAACCAGTCTCTTTCTCTCTCTCTCTCTCTATCTCTCTCTCTCTCTCTCTCTCTCTCTTTCTCTCTCTCTCTCTCCTCTATGACTGCCATTTGTATCAAGTTACGATGGTAGTGACTGAGAGTGGTGCTGGTTGCAGTGGTGATGGAAAGAAAAGAGAAGACGAAAAAAACGGCGACCGTCCGAAAAAAACTCCAAGAAGTGGAACCCACGGCACAAGTATCTCTCCATTTCCCCTCTTCTTTCTCTCTGTGTAGAAACCGATACGATGTATAGTTTCTATAAGTAATAGATTTCATATTTTTCATATTTTTCATTTGTGTATTTCAATGTCTATGTTGACATTCCTCCTCCGCCCCCGCATCACATGACCACATCCTCCGCTGATCATCCTCGATATAAGGATCGTATATAAAATGCTTGTTGAGTTCAGTAAATATGATTCTACCACTTGTTCCAGCGTCTGTCTATTGGGTTGAAAGAGGGCAGGCGGTCCGCACACTCCCTCTCTCTCTCTCTCTCTCTCTCTCTCTCTCTCTCTCTCTCACTAGTGGTGATTGATGCACTAGTGGTGATTGATGTGTGTAACCTTCCGATCGCCAGTCTCGCCCCCGTCAGTCGAGTGTGGATGGTCCGGATGAGGGGGCGCGGTCGGGTGGGAGGAGACGAGTCGACTGGCGTCTCCTCTGTCTTCTCCTATCCGAATATCCAGGCAGCCACTCGGGCAGCCACTACTCGCCTCGTCTCTGCAGCCCCATCCAACAACACCAAGAAAAGTGAGAAAGAAGACTATCTTATTTCATGATAATATTGTTTTACCACTGACAATCTTTGAATTGTAATTGATTTGCACACTGTATTTCTTTTTTGAATCTAATCTAAAACAGGTACATGTTATTTGAGATGTCTATGTTTCGTATAGTTACATTCAATAAAGTGTGCCCACATCCAGTTTATATTTGCAAACAACTGTACCATGAGAGAGTAATTAAACTACGCATGATGTGCTCTAAAATCAATTTTTAAAAAATCCTGTAAAATTCGCGCCAAATGCGTACGGTAATAACATTGTGCGTATCAGCTTACAATCATGCGGATACGCAGCGAACATTTGCGATGCGGCGTCGCAATTCAGTGATCCGCTTTTTTGGCCTACTTCTGTATTTTTCTCCGTTGAATCTATGCCATTTTTATTTTTGGCACTCTGGTACGCAATGCATATTCATTGCGCTAACCCCGACTTAATTTTGATCTGTATCCGCGAAGGTGAGTTATTGTACTTGTTAAATTACTAGTTATGCTCCCGTGTGTCGTCCCCGTGTTGTACTGCGTTTCGAACTGTTGATACGCAACGGTTCGAAATGCAGTTCTCTGCGGGGTCGACCTTTCACGATAACATAATTTTTTTATCTGAAATGACTTTTCAGTTCGAGTTCAAAGAATAGTGAAGACACCTCAGGGTGAGGTGGCTGACCTTTAGATTATGTTCAAGACGGATGATGTACAACGGGAAGATAGGCCGCCATGGCCCGCTTCGAGTCGCGCTGCAAGATGATGATCGGTTGCGAGCCAATCGCCAATAGCATGGCTGCGTTTTCGAAGACATCTTCTTTGCCTGGCCGGACTTATCGTCTGGGTGGAGTCTGTCTCTGTCACAGAACTTTTTATATTTGCAATGATATAACATTTTTATAGGACTCACGGTGCACAGCTTGGCGTGGTCCATGTCGTAGCCGGCACTCCTCGTTCTTTGGATCCGGAAACGTCTGCATCCAACATCGCCACGAGCGTGATTGTGTCCGCACTTCGCGAAATCGCCCATTCGTCGAAGAAGATTACCTTCTTTACTCTCCCTTCGTCTATTGGTGGGTGAAGAGATTGCTAGTGAGCGTAATCTTAAATTCACGTTTTGGAATACCATTAATCTCGATAATAGCTGTATATTTATTTTTAGTATGGTTCTAGTAATGTATGTTCTTGCACGCCGAGTGTTACCACTTTCTCATCATGATTTTGGACATGATGAAATTGTCGGTGACTTTCGGATAGCAAGTAACATGGGGTACTGGTGTTTCCATATCATTTTTATTGAGGGATAGGCGGAGGAACAAAAGTGTGCTTATAAGGACATACTTGTAAATAAAAAAAATTAATACGTTAGTCCGTTTTGTAGGAATTTTCGGGCCATATTATATAACAGTGAGTATAAATTCTAATTTTCCAAATTTGAGGTAAATACCAGCCGCAAACGTATCGCTGATTGTTCCCGCCGACTTAGTGTAGTTATGTTCGCCTATACGCGGGATACGTCCGTCATAACTATACGAATTTCGAGACCTCTCACTTCATTGCGCCATTCGGATTGCAATAGAGAGATAGAGATAAACTCTCTCACCCCTATATCTATATCTCTCTAATCTCTCTTCTAGACCCGTTCCGGTCGTGTTGTGGAGAGGAACGATCAAGAGTAGGGATTATTCGTCCAGTCTGCCCTCTATCATCCCTCCCGGATTTTGTCCAATGTTCTGCCACGCGCGTCCTTCCGATCGCCAGTCTCGCCCCGCCAGTCGAGTATGAATGGTCCGGATGCGGGACGACGACAGGTGTGGGTGGAGGAGGTGAGTCGACTGGCATCCAGTATGTCCCTTCCCCGGACATCCACTCGCCTCGCCTCTCCTGCCCCACCCAACAAGAGAAGGAGAAGAGCGAGTAAGGGTTCGCCATGATGTTGTGATCACTCAGGTTCAATCTATCGAATACACATTTTTGCCCACATTGATGGTTTGTTTCACATATAGGTAGCTCTAATGAGGACTGTTGGGTTAGTTGGTGGTCTGATTGAGATCGGACGACTTACCCGCCAAATGCGTAGCGGGTGCGTGCGTGGCGTTTACACTGAACAAAGCTTCTCTTCGTTTCCCAATTCTGTCATCACAAAACTACGACACACTGTACTGTTCAATCCAGCTCTTTGCAACGAATTTCCGTTGCACATTATCAATTCACCTCGAAATTCCCAACCAACACTACAAAATATAATATCAGGAAATACATATTCATGGATGCAAAAAACGAGATCGAATATGACTATCGACTCGACACAGCGAGACGAGTTTGATTTCGCATATAGGTGGCCCTAAAGAGGGCCGTTGGGTTGGTTGTGAAGCACTACTCGAATCTACTTGGAGGAAGTGTACTTGGTGACGGCCTTGGTGCCCTCAGAGACGGCGTGCTTGGCAAGCTCTCCAGGAAGGATAAGACGGACCGCGGTCTGGATTTCGCGGGAGGAGATGGTGGACCTCTTGTTGTAGTGGGCCAGACGGGAGGCCTCGGCGGCGATGCGCTCGAACACGTCGTTGACGAACGAGTTCATGATCGACATGGCCTTGGAAGAGACTCCGGTGTCGGGGTGGACCTGCTTTAGCACACGGTAGATGTAGACAAAATAAGACTCCTTGCGGCTCTTTCTTTTCTTCTTGTCTCCGGTGCGGGTGGTCTTCTGCGACTTGGCGGCCTTCTTGGCTCCCTTGGCGGACGGCTTGGGCGGCATGGTAACTGGGACAGACGTTGTAACCGAGTGGTACCCCTTCTCTCGCCTCCCCTATCTTATACCCCGTCGGTGGAGGGCGGGGTTTCGTCGCTCCGCCCTCTTTGGATCGCGCGCGCGATTCACCGAGTGTCGCGTTCTGTGGTGAGTGACCCGAGCCGCATCTTCTCACCCCTCTCTCTCACCCCCTGCTGTCACTCTTGAAACAACCATCGGCATATCGATCAATCGAATGACGACGGCACAATGACCTATGTAGTGAGGAGAGACACACTTATCCGTACCTGCCTGAGAGAGATATGAAGGAGCGAAAATATATCACCATCACATCTACAACACAGTACTGTCACTCACACACTCTCTACAAACAACACTATCACCACGCAATCATCAATACTAATATCACTATATACAATATGCACAACTTTCTTATAAATATCCCAACAACATCGCTTAAAAATCACACATCAGTTTATCTAAGAAGCTCCTCTCACACAAATCACAGTCAAACAAATGCAATAATCTAAATTGTTTATTAGTAAAGAGATCAAGTGAATGGTGAATCAGTGAGATTCAATAAGTTTCTTTCACATATAGGTGGCCCTAAAGAGGGCCGTTGGGTTCTATGTGAGTGAGTTCACGAAGGCATTTACGCCCTCTCGCCACGGATGCGGCGAGCCAGCTGGATGTCCTTGGGCATGATGGTGACGCGCTTGGCATGGATGGCGCACAGGTTAGTGTCCTCGAAGAGTCCAACGAGGTAAGCCTCGGAGGCCTCCTGGAGGGCCATCACAGCCGACGACTGGAAGCGCAGGTCCGTCTTGAAGTCCTGGGCGATCTCACGCACAAGGCGCTGGAAAGGCAGCTTGCGGATGAGGAGCTCAGTCGACTTCTGGTAACGGCGGATCTCGCGGAGAGCGACGGTTCCCGGGCGGTAACGGTGGGGCTTCTTGACTCCTCCGGTGGCGGGGGCCGACTTGCGGGCCGCCTTGGTGGCGAGCTGCTTGCGAGGAGCCTTTCCTCCGGTCGACTTGCGGGCGGTCTGCTTGGTACGGGCCATTGCTGGTATCGAGTGAACGATGCTGACTGAACCGGGCCCACCCCTTTTATACGGCTCGGGGTCTGATCGGTGGGGGGCGGGGCCTAACCGCGCGTTCCCGCCATCCTCTCACCACTCATCCAACGTCCATCACATACGACAACACAGACATATTCTCATCAAATACAACTATGATCACATACAAAACATGTATTGTATTCTAGTTGAGGCAATATTTTAGTCGAAAACACCCTTCGAACACGACTTGCACGTGACTGTACGCTTATAGCATTAGAATAAAACACTTACTCATTATATCCCATTGACATATTCTACACTTTCAAGCCACCACATACAATTGTTTGCATCACGAAACAATTCATAAACACTGTGGATAGTCTGGTACCTGTGATGGAAAGAAACGAGTAGACGAAGAAACGGCGACGGCTACCGTCCGAGAAAGACTAGGAGAAGTGGAACCCATGGCGCAAGTCTCTCTCCATCTTCCCCTCCCTCCCTCCCTCCTTCCCTCCCTCTCTGTTAATGTTATTCCCGTAACGTGTTGGATGACCTGGTGACTGTGGATAGTATGGTACCTGTGATGATAAGAAACGAGCAGACGAAGAAACGGCGACGGCTATCGTCCGAGAAAGACTACACGATGTGGAACCCATGACGCAAGTCTGTCTCCATTCCCTCCCTCCCTCTCTCTCTCTCTCTCTCTCTCTCTCTCTCTCTCTCTCTCTCTCTCTCTCTCTCTCTCTCTCTCTTCCTCTCTGTTAATGTTATTCCCGTAACGTGTTGGATGACCTGGTCACTGTGGAAAGTCTGGTACCTGTGATAGAAAGAAACGAGCAGACGGAGAAACTTCTGGTATCGTATGCGCGCAATAGCGCAACCGTTTCCGAACGATAAGCGCTTACCGTAAAGATCGCAATTTTTATGGTAGCTTTAGCGTCCGGAAACGGTAAGGACGCGCCAGGCTGATCGAAAAGCGCACCCCAGTGGTCTCATGATAGGGAGATGTTTATATAGTGAAATGTGTTCAATATGAACACATACGTTTCAAAATTAATTTTCTTTAGTAAAAGTATTTAACATCTTGTAATGTTTCAAGGTTACGCATGCTGGCTTATACTGCCTAATGCAGGCGTGTGTGAAAAGCGACACTCGAACGTCTTGGACACGCTGTCGCGCTTCCTCTTATACTGGGCGGCCGCGGCAAATTCGCGCCGGGTTTGTGACATCTTTTAAAAGGCGCTGAAGATGGGTTCACGACCGATGACCATATGTTCATACCGTATGGCAACCATAACAGTACAGTGGGCATTATCCGAGCCCGCCTCGGCTCGCTCGCGCGCGAAATTATCGGACAAACCGTTGTGTAACTTTTGTAGTGCGGTAAAAATCGCCTTATTGGTTGCATACAATACCAGAGTTTTACGGAGTAGGCGAGGCGAGAGACGGCGTCTCTCGGAGAGAAATAGAGCAGAGAGAAATAGAGCACACTGTGCACAGGGCAGATGTGTCTTATCGATCGAATCGAGTTCATGCAGTGAGATTGTGGGAATATTGATTACACTACCGTATGTGTAGTGGGTAGTAGAGACAGGACAAAAAAGTGGATTGGTCATTCAGTTACACATTACAATGAATTAAATTTGAATAATAGAATAATTTTACACTGAACAAGTAATTAATTTACCGAATATCGTAACTATTGCAAACCAGAAAAAAAATGTGATAAACACCCATCCGCCAAACAAATCTCAGTCAACCTGACACATACTCCTTCAGTCAAACGAGTAAGGAATACAAGCACAAAGATTTATCACGAATAAGAGATCAGTTTAATAGAAAGATTCAATAGTTTGTTTCACATATAGGTAGCCCTAAAGAGGGCTGTTGGGTTGGTTGGTGGTCTCATTGAGATCGGACGACTTATCCGCCGAATCCGTAGAGGGTGCGGCCCTGGCGCTTGAGGGCGTAGACGACGTCCATGGCAGTGACGGTCTTCCTCTTGGCGTGCTCGCAGTAGGTGACGGCGTCACGGATCACGTTCTCGATCACTCTCTCTCCTCTATGACTGTCATTTGTATCAAGGTACGATGTTAGTGACTGAGAGTGGTGCTGGTTGCAGTGGTTGGTGCGCGTGTGAAGTGTGAGTGGGCTGTGTGTGCCGAGTGTGCGCAGTCTATCCGGCCGGCACGCAGCTCGCATTCGACGAAGAGAGCAGCGAGAGCGGCGTGTTGCGAGTCGAGCTCACTTGTCGTCGCTCACTTGAACCAGTCTCTCTCTCTTCTTCTTTTCCCCGCGGCGTGCGGTCGGGTCTTCATTTTGCCCCGCCGCTGCCGAATGATCGGGTGCATCGACAAGAGCTGGAGACGGGGCGCGCGGTGATCGCCACCCTTGAATAGGCTTTCGTCTTGGCGAACATTGTGAAGGATCAAGAGGGAAGAGAGAATATCGGTAGTGTTGGGCACGGAGGTATCCATAGGGCGTGAGAGAATACGAAATCGTCGGACAAGTATGCCAAATAGGTTCTCAATCACACGCCTACAGCGAGACAACCGGTAGTTGTATATTCTGTGTTGTACCGGTAGATCTCCACCGCTGAACGGCTTCATCATTCTGTGGTTCAACGCAAATATCCCATCACCGACAAGAAAGAAAGGAACGAGAATGTTAGTTAGGGGGAGATTGCGGGGAGGGGGGAGAGAGTCACCTGACAGAACAATACGGTTCAAACTACAACCATTGAACACAGTAGCATCATTAAGAGAACCATAGGATCCGACCGAGGCAAATATCTTTTTGTAGCGGAAGTCACTCACAACCATTATACTCAAACTATGGAAGCTGTGAAAACACCAGTACAACGAGCCAGCATGGGGTGGTCTGATAATCTCACAGTGCTTCCCGTCTACACATCCGAGCACACTGGGGAAGTCCCAGTGCTCCAGGAATCCGGCGGAGATAGCCTCCCACTCAGAAGGGGATGTCGGCGTACGGATCTAGTCCGCTGAGAGGGTCCTGAACGAGTGTCGTGTACTAGTGCCTTACGATAAGTGTTATCACAAATTAACCTTGGCAAACGTATTCTAGGAGCACGTAGAGTCTCTCAGCGGGAGAAAACGTGCACACGTTGGAGGAACGAGGGGCTATGTCGGAGGAGATGGCTGCGAGAACGCGATCGAATTGTGGCACCGACAACCGCAGTCGACTCTTTACAATCATTAGGTTTCACACATTGTATCATTATGTACCTTGTGTTCGATCGGGTGTGCGCGCAATAGGGCCAGATCAGCTCGCAGAGTGTAGCCGCGAGATACCAGGTACGGGCGGCGGAAGAATGCGCGGCGGTAGGCCCTATAATAGGCTCGCACTTAGCTCAGGATTTTTCGTTGAAAACATTATCGTGGATTTTGACACTACCGTATACTAAACGAAATGCACTGCATATTGTTTTTGCCGTTCATATCTCTACTCAACAGATACTGTCTCATGACCACGTGGCGTAGTGGTAACGCTCTCGCTTAGGAAGCAAATGTCCGCGGGTTCGATCTTGGATGCCCAACGCAATATTCAATTTCAAATTGAAAACATCCTCAAAAAGGTTCTCATCGTCGTCTAACCACCCTGATGTCTCTCGTGAAAAGAGTAGAACTCATTTGCGGGCCCACTATATCCATTACACCACGCAACAAAGCATCTGAATATGTAAATTATCTTTTAAAAGTACTTCCGTAAAAAGTGTTGTTTGTGTTAACCTGATTCAAGAAAAGCGCATGCATATATTATTAATTTTCGAAAAATCAAATCGTAAACACCTGAACATGAAAACTAACACAAACTTGCTCTTTCAAACGAATATAGAATAGTTACACGTAACATTCAGAATAATACGATTGTTTTGTTTATTTAGTGTTTTTGCGGTTTATTATTTATGGTTTATCAGTAAAATAAAATGTTATTCGTGATGTTGTTTGACTCAATGTTTCAGGTATAAAAATGTCAAAAAAAATAAAACATGGAATTATTCAACATTAATTATTCAAAAATTATTCAACGTTTTGAAAGAGCAAGTTTGTGTTAGTTTTCATGTTCAGGTGTTTACGATTTGATTTTTCGAAAATTAATAATATATGCATGCGCTTTTCTTGAATCAGGTTAACACAAACAACACTTTTTACGGAAGTACTTTTAAAAGATAATATATGTCCTTTTGTTGAATTTCATAGAAATTTTCTCTCTCGTCTTCATACATGTAACATGTTCTTCTCTCATTATTTCATCAATTTCATTTCAAATTTATTCGATATTTTCTCGTTCTCTCGTTCTCTCCTTCCATTCCTTCCCTCCTTCTTTCCTTCTTTCCTTCTCTCCTCCTCTCCTTTCCTCCTTCTCTCCTCCCATTCCTTCCCTCCTTCTCTCCTTCTCCCCTTCTCTCCTCCTCTCCTCCTCTCCTTCCCTCCTTCCCTCCTTCCCTCCTTCTTTCCTTCTCTCTTTCTCTCGTTCTCTCTTTCTCTCGTTCTCTCTTTCTCTCGTTCTCTCGTTATCCCTTTCTCTCTTTCTCTCGTTCTCTAGTTCTCTCGTTCTCTCGTTCTCTCTTTCTCCCTTTCTCTCTTTTCTCTCTTTCTCTCGTTCTCTCTTTTCTCTCTTTTCTCTCTTTTCTCTCTTTTCTCTCTTTTCTCTCTTTCTCTCGTTCTCTCGTTCTCTCGTTCTCTCGTTCTCTCGTTCTCTCGTTCTCTCGTTCTCTCGTTCTCTCGTTCTCTCCGTCTCTCCGTCTCTCCTTCTCTCCTTCCCTCCTTCCCCCCTTCTCCCTTTCTCTCTTTCTCTCGTTCTCTCGTTCTCTCGTTATCTAGTTCTCTCGTTATTTCGTTTTCTCGTTCTCTCGTTCTCTCGTTCTCTCGTTCTCTCGTTCTCTCGTTCTCTCGTTCTCGCGTGTCTCCTTCTCTTCTTCTCTCCTTCCCTCCTTCCCTCCTTCTCCCTTTCTCTTTTTCTCTAGTTCTCCAGTTCTCTCTTTCTCTCGTTCTCTCTTTCTCTCTTTCTCTCTTTCTCTCTTTCTCTCGTTCTCTCGTTCTCTCGTTCTCTCGTTCTCTCGTTTTCTCCGTCTCCCCGTCTCTCCTTCTCTTCTTCCCTCCTTCCCTCCTACCACCCTCCTTCTCTCTTTCTCTCGTTCTCTCGTTCTCTAGTTATATCGTTCTCTCTTTCTTTCGTTCTCTCTTTCTCTTGTTCTCTCTTTCTCTCGTTTTCTCGTTCTCTCGTTCTCTCGTTCTCTCGTTCTCTCTTTATCTCGTTCTCTCTTTCTATCCTTCTCTCGTTCTCTCGTTCTCTCGTTCTCTCGTTCTCTCGTTCTCTCCGTCTCTCCTTCTCTTCTTCCCTCCTTCTCTCCTTCTCTCTTTCTCTCTTTCTCTCGTTCTCTATTTCTCTCGTTATATCGTTATATCGTTCTCTCTTTCTCTCGTTCTCTCGTGCTCTCGTTTTCTCGTTCTCTCGTTCTCTCGTTGTTTCGTTGTCTCGTTGTCTCGTTCTCTCGTTGTCTCGTTCTCACCTTCTTTCCTTCCCTCCTTCCCGCCTTCTCACTTTCTCTCTTTCTCTCGTTCTCTAGTTCTCTCGTTATATCGTTCTCTCTTTCACTCGTTTTCTCTTTCTATCGGTTTCTCTTTCTCTCGTTCTCTCATTATCTCTTTCTCTCTTTCTCTCTTTCTCTCTTTCTCTCTTTCTCTCTTTCTCTCTTTCTCTCTTTCTCTCTTTCTCTTTTTTCTCTAGTTCTCTCCTTCTCTCCTTCTCTTCTTCTCTCCATCCCTCCTTCCCTCCTTCTCCCTTTCTCTCTTTCTCTCGTTCTCGCTTTCTCTCGTTCTCTCTTTATCTCTTTCTCTCTTTCTCTCTTTCTTTCGTTCTCTAGTTCTCTCGTTCTCTCTTTCTATCCTTCTCTTCTTCTCTCCATCCCTCCTTCCCTCCTTCTCCCTTTCTCTCTTTCTCTCGTTCTCTAGCTCTCTCGTTCTCTTTTTATATCTTTCTCTCTTTCTCTGGTTCTCTCGTTCTCTCGTTCTCTCTTTCTATCCTTCTCTCGTTCTCTCGTTCTCTCGTTCTCTCCGTCTCTCCTTCCCTCCTTCCCTCCTCTCTTTTTCTCCTTTTCTCTCGTTATATCGTTCTCTCGTTCTCTCGTTCTCTCGTTCTCTCGTTCTCTCGTTCTCTCGTTCTCTCTTTCTCTCTCCCCTTACTAAATTCCTACTGATCGCAGCCACCAAAGTACATCTGTCTCTCTCCAAACAGCGTGCTCTCTCGCGTGCTCTCGCGCTCGCCCGCCAGCAGAGGGCTAGCTATCAGCTAGCGTGACTGGAAACGACACCCACCCACCCACCCACCCACCCACCCACACGCTGGCCTTTCGCCTAGTGCGAGTGCGAGATCGCTCATAACTTCTTTCGGAGAAAAGATACAAAGATGCCGTCAATTAGTGATCTGCCCTATGGAACCGTGCGAATCTAACTAACATAAATTGGAAGACTTCACATTGTTGCTAACATGTCCTTTGGATATCGCTACTTGAAAATTCTGGCGCGAGCCTTATTTTAACCCAAGAGAGAGGGCGCTGCGCGCCCTCTCTAATAGCCTCAAGTAGAGGAGAATGAGGAGAAGAGTGTCCAGATCCATTACCTGACGATGATCTCATTACTCACAATCAATAACACAGAACATTGAAAAAAGTTCTCCATCGTGCCATCGATCAGCTGTTCCCGCGGTCATCTTGTCTGTGTGCCCCGCGGTATTGTTTTTTTTCAATTATGCCGTGTTGGGACCCATCAAACTTTCGAGTGCCTTATTTCTGAGCAGCGCATTTCCGAAGGCATTTCGGAGGGCATTTCTGAAGGGAGAGTCTATTCGCAAGGCATTGCGGCGGTAGTTGGGAGGCATTTTGAAAGTGTTTCTAAGGCGTTTTGCAAGGCATTTTGAGAGTAGTTGGAAGGCATTTCGGTAGTAGTTTGAAGTAGTTTGGAGAGACTGACCACGCCTTAAGACAACCATTGAGCCGGCGGGAAGTAGCTCATGTGGAAGCAGTTCAGACGCGAGAAGTTACTATGTGCAAAGCAAAGGAGTCTCCGGAGCTGTCCACATCAACAATGGTACTCTAATGGTCTATGGAAAGAATATCGATCAAGAATCGTCTTCCGCCACTAACCTCGTCTATCCAACTGTCTTTCCCCGGCGTTAGCCCATAAGATCTTGGCCCACTGTATGCTTCCTATCCTATCATTGTGATTGTGATTGTCATATTCAGCTATAACGACTCCGGATAAACACTTGAACTTGAACTCTCTCTCTCTCTCCCTCTCTGTTGTTGACCTGGCGACTGTGGATGGTCTGGTACCTGTGATGGAAAGATACGAGCAGACGAAGTCCGAGAAAGACTACACTACAATATGCAGAACTCATGGCGCAAGTCTCTCAGGTTTGTTTACTATTTCGATTGATAAAATGCATGAGCTTTTGTTGCATTACGTTGAGTAACACAAACTCTTCTCTTACGGAAGTCCTTTTAAAAGATAATGATTGTATCAGTTATCTCACGGATGATATCATGACTGTTCTCCGACGCATTGATATATATACCTCATCGACCCACTTCCCGACCGACGAGGGACCCCAAAAACGCGCGCGAAAATTCTCACCTCGTCTCTCTCTCACCTTCTTTTGTTCATGAACCTCACTCAGCTTTCGGACTCTGGTAGTATACTTTCACCAGCCTTCGGTTTCGGCTGTGAACGGATTAGCGACAATGAGCTATCTAGGGAAAGGAGAAAAATACTTGTTCACCTTTCCTCCCTCTTCACCTATGCGAAAGCCGCGTAGAAGGGGCGTTCTTCCTAGGCCAGGTCGAATGGGATGCGAATATTCTCCTTCGTCTCGCCGCTCACACCTCACACCAACTGCGTGGCAGCCAACTGGGCACGTGCAACTGACCGGCCACTGACAGAGTGTCTGCTCTTTCTCCTTCTCCCACTCACCGGCATCACACACATTGTTTTTAATCATTTATTGCACTCAACAGAGAGGGAAAGGGAGAGAGAGAGAGACAGACAGACAGACAGACAGACAGACAGACAGACAGAGAGAGAGAGAGAGAGAGAGAGAGAGGGGGGGGGGAGGGAAGAGTGCATTCACACTTGGACCCTCCGGATCACCTCCTCCAGCAGGTGTGTGCTGCCTGCGAGTCGCCGGCGCGTCTTTTCGATCAGATCGGGAAGACCTGGAGTGGACAACAGTAGGATCATTACTGGAACTGGATTGACGGTCTCGACTAGTGTCGGCTCACCTTGCAACATCATGGCCATTCTGTGTGGACGGCGAATGGCGAGAAGGAGGTACTTGAATGTGTCCTCGTGCGGCGAGCGGTGCTTCGGAGAAGTCACCGAGTGGTAGACCCGCAAAAAAGGATCTCATTCACTCTCGGAGAAAGAGGGAGAAAGATGGAGAGAGAGGGAGAGAGGGAGAGAGGGAGAGGGGGAGAGAGGGAGAGAGGGAGAGAGGGAGAGGGGGAGAGAGGGAGAGAGGGAGAGAGGGAGAGAGCGGGAGAGAGAAGTGGACGACTCTCACCTTGCTACTTGTGTCGTTGGCCAGCGCGATGTCGCACTCAGTGTCCTCCTTGCTCACTCGCTCGTCCCGAAGACGCAGTAGGAGGGAGAGGAGAATAGTGGACGAGTGCGCGGAGGCGATCTGAAAAGAGAACGATTCACCCTAGTTTAGGGGTTACGGTAGTTTGATTAATTAGTGATTTGATTTACTCCACTCGCTTAGGGTTACGGTAAGATAACACATTGATCTACTCCAATCGTTCGTAGTCTCACTTTGTGATGGAGAGTGGTGAGGGCGTCTTTCTTGAGGAATAACATCCACCCCTCCTGCAACATCTTCAGTGAGGCGACGGTTGGGGAAGGGGAAGCGAGCACTTTTCTAAAAAAAAAAGTCTCGAATACTTATCAAACGCCAGATTACGATACAGACAGACATTTCTTGTACTGCTTTAAAAATAGTAACTTGAAGTCACCTCATCAGGTCCAGTAGAATGATGTGCTCTGGAAGCGCTATGCGATGCTTTTTTATCAGCAACACCAAGCGTGCATCGTCATTCTCCTGGATAGCGTCAAGAAATTTTTGCGATATCCTTGTCATTCAAACTGGAAAAACAACAACTATGAATCACGACGAAACAATAGTTACACACTGAAAATTTTGAAACTGGCGCGCGATAAGGTCACATTGTTTGTGCATGGAACACCACTTATGTCACGGAAGCGGAGCATTATGAAATTTTCCTTGTTTTGTTTTGGTTGTTTTGTTGTTGCTTCGTTGTATTTTTTTGTTTTTTTGTGTTTCTACACCGTTACAGAATAAACTTGACTGGTGGGTGAAAACGCTACAGAAGCTGAGATGGCGGCCCCACTCGAGAATGGTGGGTACAGTTTTCAAACAAACCAAACTTCATGAACATCTGTTTCATCTATGGATAATTCTATACCTTTGATATGTTATAACTAACCTAAACATATCCAGGAACTGCCGAGGTTGCCGCTCCCCCCGCGGCTCCCCCTCCCGTTGCTATTGCAGCTGCTCCCGCTGTTGGCGGAATAGCGATGGTCGCCATGCCGCTGCTCCAACAAACAGGAGAGGTAGGACAGTTACAACTATCACATTTTTTACTGAGAACATATCATGGAAACACATCACAAATTACAAGCATATTCCAGGTGTTCTGCGGTCCAGGCTCTCGCAAGGAGGCTCAGCTTCTAGGTCTCGGCCTCACCAAGCTCCGCAGCCGACAAAAGGATGCCCTCCAGGACGCTAAACGGTACGTTCATTAATATGTTCGTTATCATTAATGTTGTAGCATAATGAAAAAACAACTCATTCTTGTTCAGCTACGCGATGGACATTTCGATCAAGCAGATCATGATGCGCCAGCAGGAAGCGCACCAGAAGAACGTGGGGGTTTTGTTTCATCGTTTCATTAATTTTTTTTGAATTCTTATGCGTTTGCAGTTCGAGATCTATAAACACTGTGTATTTTGCGGTCTTGCACTTGTTCACCTTTCCCCGTTTTCAGCAGCAGAAGCAAGCCATGTACGCACAGGCCATATCGCTCATGGGACGCGTCTACATTGGATCCATCTCCTTCGAGGCATGTATTGATGATTTATTACCATTACCAATCACACAAGTTTCGTTATAATCTTTTGGAAAAAATACGTTGCTAGGTTATTTACTTTCTCGTTTGTTTACCTGTTCTCTTCAGGTTCGCGAAGATATGCTGCGCAAAGCGTTTGAGTGCTTTGGTCCCATCAAAAGCATCAACCTCAGCTACGACAACTCGACAGGGGTGCGTTTGTTGTTTGTATATTATGTGCAATATATACGCTGTTATGTTTCTGTTTCTCACAAGTTTTCGGACCTGTTAAAGTTCACTGAGCTCAATTGGTCCGCGCTTTCTTTATTCCTGCCGCTCAAACATTGGTTCAGATAGAACATTACTCTTTTTCCAGCTGCACAAGGGCTTCGCGTTCCTCGAGTACGACGTTCCGGAGGCGGCGCTGCTCTGTCAGGAGGCCATGAACGGGGTGCTCATGGGAGGCAGGAACCTCAAGGTTGGTGAGATGAGCATACCATTGTAAATTCTTAAAGAGTAAAGAACTATGTATGATGATCTCCTTGCAGGTCGGTCGCCCGTCGAACATGCCGCAAGCCGGTCCGATCATCGACATGGTGCAGCAGGAGGCCAAGCTCTATCACAGGGTCAGTGGAGTGTGTATTTTATTCTTTGTACTTATAATACATTGCTAATTACGTGTATTTTTTTTTACAAAATGTCGTAACAGTTCGAGAATTCTTGTATATTTTCGTTTTTTTGTATAACATGTTCATCTTGTCGGTGACGTTATTAAAAATTTGCGATTCGTGCGCAATAAAACTTTCTCAATTGCACTTTGCAGGTGTACGTCTCGTCAGTGCACCCCGACCTTTCCGAATCTGATCTGAAGAGTGTTTTCGAGGCGTTCGGAGAAGTTAAGAAGTGCCAGTTGGCTCGGCAGGGAGTCACCGGAAAAGGCAGCCATCGGTCAGTGAAAAGTATCGATCATGCATTCATGGATATGTTTTTCAGTGGGTTTGGCTACATTGAGTTCACCAACGCTGCTTCAGCGAACGAGGCGATTGCCGGTATGAACATGTTCGATCTCGGAGGACAGTTCCTCAGGGTGAGTGGGTGGGCCGAGCGAAAGGCCGAAAAGGAGCGGAACTGATGTTGAATGTGAACACACCTCATATATTGCAGGTTGGTCGGTGCATCACTCCCCCAGATGCCCTGACGGCGATAGTCCCGCAGGCGACGGTGAACCTGCCGAACGCGGCGGCCCTCGCAGCGGCCGCGGTCACTGCGCAGATCCAGGCAACCGAGATCCAGGTGGTTGATTCGAACATTGCGTGTTTAGATTGGCCGAGTATAGCACGGGTGCGATGACTGACTTACTGACTGAGTGGATTGGGTGGGAGGAAGAGCGGCCGCGCGTAGCAAGCCGTATCGTGTTGTGCATATTGTGTATCTATGGTTGTTGTTATTCAAAAAAGGAACGGTTGACTTTGCATAAATGATGAAGTTGAGTAGGACGTCGTTATGAATTTGGAATGATGATGGTGCTAATAGGTTCTGTAACGTAGCGTTTATGGGATGTGGGTTGTTGATGGTGCTGTACTCATAAAAAGATGCTTCTGTTCATCGTGTTTATTCAAACATTTGATATGTGTGTTCCAGAAGGGCGCCACGGCCGGTTCGCAGTCTCCTGGTCAGCTGGCTGTGACTGATGGCTCGCAGAGTCCCGCCGCGGCAGACACTCCCCCTCCCGCCGCGCCGTCTCCGGTCAAGGCGATCGCCCCCGTCCCCGTCCCCCCACCGCCCCCGCAGCAGCTCGCTATCGGAGGAGCACCTGCACCCGGTGGGTTATGAGTGTGTGCACGCACATTATATGTATGCGTCATTGGCTAGATATGCGAGTTGCGTATAAAACAAACTTTTTCGGTATTCTGATGTGTCCATGCATCTCTAGGCACTCCCCCTCCGCCGCCCGGTTTCGGCTCTCCGATGCATCAGCAGGACCCGTACGTGCCTCCCGGATATGGGCAGATGGCGGGAGGCGTGGCCGCCCCGCCCCCGCCCGCCCCCGTGCCCCCTCCCCCGCCGCCAATGGGAGCAGGAGCCGTAACGCCACCTGTGGGTATAGATTGGTCACGAGCCACGAGCCACGACCAAATTGTGACCGTTTCGTTTCAGTCGCAGTCGTTTGGCTCGCCGGCGGCGGCAGCAGCGGCGGCTCCGTCGCGTCGCAGTGGCTTTGGCGGATTCGCGGCCGCCCCGCCGCCCGGCGCCGTCGCCAGCGTGCCCCCGCCAGGTGAGTGCATGGGGAAGGACAAATGGGAAATCGGGAGCTCTTGAAATTAGTTAAGCTAAAGGTTCAGTTTGGCGATCGCGTATACATCGGTTTGTGTCGCCGATGATGAGATCTAGATTGGGTGAGCCCCGGGAGTGGATGGTGTGTCGCCGCGAAGGCCAGGGAGAGGAGACGCAGGCAATACGGTGCAGTTTCGGAAGTAGTCGCGTTCGCCACGACCACATGCGAAATCGTATCAGTGTGCCGTAAATGACTGTTTTGCCAACATTGATCTTGATGAAATTGATATGGAACGAGCATTTTTAGGAATATTGAATGCGTCAAGTGTAGTTGGTAAGTTGGCATGCTTATGAAATGCGTAGTTGGAGAATTGAGACTGTGTCGTTGGAGGTATCGTTGGTGGCGCAGCGCCCCCTCGTCCGCCGGTCGGAGTCGCAGGCGGATCGGCTGAAGGAGAAGGAGGTGGTGGGTGATTGGGTGTAGGATTCATCGATTGGTTTATTGTTTTTTCTAGGAGAGCCGAAGATGTCGGCGGCGGCGGCCCGCCGCGCGAGGAAGAAGGAGAGCATGCTCAAGGGAAACGTCCTCGACAGGTGTGCATGTGGTTTTTGTGTGTTACGTAGTTTTGATGTGTTGGATTTGGTGTTGATATTCATGTTCGTCATGGTTGTCTCTCATTTTCTGCAATGTTTACGGCGCATTTATGTGTAGTGTTGGTGAGTTGGTGTAAAACTAGGTAATGCGGACCTGCGACTTTGAGACTTTGCGGGCATGCGACTAGCGAGCTGAACAGTGTAACAATCTCACCACACGTTGTGTTCATGTTTCCCCATTATAGGATCCAACTGTCCAGCTTCGATGCTTCCGCACCTGCTCAGTTTGGAGTGGCTGATCCGCTCACCGCGCCCAAGGATCCGTTGAGCGACGAAGGTAGATTCTGGGCTGGAACTGGGCTGAGGGAGAGGAAGATGAAGGAATATCAAGAGAGAGAGAGAGAGAGAGAGAGAGAGAGAGAGAGAGAGAGAGAGAATGTGTGTTACGAAGAATGATCCAGCAATAGCGTTTTGGGTATTGGGTATTAATACGACAGATACAACGCGATAGACAGTATCAATGCATGTCATGCATCATCCTCTCCTTTTTTTCAGCGGCCATGTTGATGCTAGAGGGCGGTGGTAAGCAGTCGATCGAAGACGTGCAGAGCATGGCGCTCGCACTGCTCGAGGGAAGCGGAGCCGTCATGAACGTCAAGTGAGTGGAAGGGGGGGGGGGTTGAGGGCAGGAGTGGAGCGAGCTTCTTTTTTTGTTTAGCCGGTTCAATTTAACAAGAATGGTCTATTCCGAGGGGTCGATCCAGCGACCGTGATATTGAGAGATTAAAGCTCTTTTCACCGTGTCGCGATGGGAACTATGCAGCTGGAGAATGGGGAGGATAGGGTCGAAGGGTTAGGGTACTCGATCTTGTTCAGAAACTATTCGTTTTTGAATAGATTACGTTTTGATTGCAATAGCAGAATGCGTGAAGTCGATTATTTTTGTTTTGAACTCCTTTCTTCTTACCAATAACCAATAATTGATTCGTAGCGTTTGTGAATGTGCATTATCAATTGTTTGCGGGTTGCGGTGATTTTCACCATTGTTCTCTCCGTTACCGAAAGGAGGGAACGGCATCGAATCCGTGAAATGAAGTTCTCATGGATTCATAATCATCAATGTCGGCCGCGGCGAGAAAACGGGACGAGAGCAACCCTAGGCTATTGCAGGAAGAAGGCGGAAGCTGCGGCGGCGGCGGCGCTGGAGGCGGCCGGGGTCAGCAACGCCAACAAACAGCCGCGCGCCAAGATCAAGAAGCCCAAGGCCGTCAAGGGACCGCAGGTGAGAGGGGGGAGTGGTACGTGTCATATGCTTCCATACACCCAATGGTGACGGTCATCAGACCAAGTGAGAAAGTGTATGTGGCGTTGTGTGTGGAGTAGTGAGTCTTGTCCAACCCACCCGTCTTGTTTCAGCTGAACACGGCGCAAGCCCTGGCGGCAGCGCACACTGCCGGCGCGCTCTCGGATGCTGTGGTGAACGCGACGGTCAACGCCGAGGACGCCACGCTCGCCAGCCAGGAGGGAATGCAGATTCGGTGCGGACAGTTGTATCTCACATTTCACAGCCCTCAAATTTCCGTGTGTCGTTTTCTTCTTTTTGTTGTCAACACCTGAGAGCCGTTGTCAATACCTTTCTGTTGTTTCATACTGCGAAAATGATTTCATTTGTATTACAGCGGCAACGACGCGCGCCACCTGCTGATGACGAAGCTGATGCGCACGAATAGGTGGGTGGAAAACTATTCACGATTCACGTGTGCATACGATTAACATGCGAGTTTGCGCGATGGATTTTCGAAGAAGAGGCATGTTTGTTCCTTTGGTGTATAATGTTCGATTATGTGCTACCATAGTTATGAAAAGAGTGTTGAAACTATTGTGAGTGAGAGTGAGAGAGATCAACATCGCTTTGCCGTTTGTTTTTGTTCACGATGTTCTGGGAATAGCGCGTAACCGAAACGAAAACGTGTAGTGTATGTGGTGTTGTTGAGGTCGTGCGTGCTTCTGCTGAAGAACATGGTGGCTGCGGATGAGATAGACGAGTATCTCGAGGAGGAGATCAAGGAGGAGACGGGCAAGTACGGACACGTAGAGGAGGTACGCGTTGTCCACAATACGATGCCCTCT
>CAWZYM010000341.1:157500-197500 GCA_963966185.1 Rhabditoides inermis | reverse complement strand
ACGCAACGCGTCTCCGAGGTTAAAGAAAATTAAGCTCGTCATCATTGTCGATTTCTGAGAGACTGCGAACATGGTCTCATGGTCTAGTGGCTAGCGAGCACGGTCAGTGATCTGTCATCGCAGGTTCGATTCCGTTCGCTGCCACTAGTTTTGTCAATTTGCTTGAGCCAACCGCGTCGCGGAGCTGATGCGTGGCGTGCGTCTGAGTTTTCCGGTCAGTGAACAAATGAGTGACACTACGGCCGGGCCGTGTGCGGTGGTCCCGCGTTGTTGGTGATGCTTGTCATCATCAATGTCTCATCGTATGGTCTACCCTTAGTTATCGCCATGTTTCGAGAGTAAGTAATACAGTGGGTGGGCAAAACAGTTGCCGCCAGTAGAGAGCGCAGAACAGAGTGCGAAACGGCAAAAATCGATAAACATGCGAGAGCACGCGAATAAATTCACATTCAAACTTTCGCGCGCGCACAATTTTTAAATGTGAGACGGCCGAGCGGAGTGGTGGCGGAACTACGTATTCCCTGGACTGTAGTTCCGGCGTGGTTAACATTGCTGGATCAAAATGCAATTCACCGCAGCCTCAATGCAACGCACCGTAGCCGGGATCTTAGTTACCGTATTCCTGTTCAGATCGGCTTCCATATGCCGCCGCTGATCTCCATCAACCATCTGCACATGCACTTTCTCTATCCCATCAAGGATGTGAGTGGTGCTCTCTCCCTCTCTCCCCTTTCTCTTTCTCTCGCCTCTCTCTCTCACTGTTGATGTGTATTCTCATTCTCTTTCCCTCCTATCCCCTGTATCTCGTCTATTGCATAGTCTCTTCCAGCTCTCTCTGATGTCTCGCATGCTGACGTTCCGGCCGGGAAAGGTGTTCAAGGAGGTTGGAGCAGTGATCGAGGAGATGGAGAAGGTGAGAGAAGGAGAGAGAGAGAGAGAGAGAGAGAGAGAGAGAGAGAGAGAGTTGGTGTTTCAGACAGTGGGAGTGAAGGACCCTCTGGCCGGCAACCCAGCCGCGCACGACGTAGTGGATGCGCACGCGAATGCCGTCTCCAATTAGAGACTGAAGATGTTCCCTTTCTGCCTGATCCATTCTTGTCCTCCAATACCTCTTCTCCCCTCACTCTCTCCCGCTCCACTTTTTCAATCACCTAATCATGCCACCCGCTTTGTCGCCACTATTGTATCCTCGCCACACCCGAATCGTTTCATTCACTGAGATTTATATTCACTGCTTGTAGACTGTATTGTCTTGTTCTGTACATAAATTTGCCGCGCCTATGATTGGAATGAAAGGACACATATACATCACAATGATCTAATCACAAGTATATAACTTTGACTACACAAGTATACGCGCATGTATATTAGAAAACTATTGTGCTAGCGTAATTCCCAATAAGGATCATCGCACAGAGCTTACTCTGACATCCGGGATATCGAACCAAAATCTCTCAGCCAAGAGCCGCTCCCCCCCCCCCCCCCAACGCCGGACCTTTTGAACCCAGAGTTTACTGTTTTTGTTATTGTTCTCTCTCTCTCTCTCTCTCTCTCTCTTTGTCGTATCACACCGGTGCACAGACTCCGAGGCAAGGCTGCGCAATAGATGGAGCACTCGCACTCGACAAGTCAGCACACCGGAGGGACAACCGGGGTGGTATGGAGAAAACAGAAAAAGATCAAATATACATGGATTCAAAATGCCGAGATATCTCTCTCTCTACCTCCTTCTCCACTCTCTCTCTCTCTCTCTCTCTCTCTCTCTCTAATTTCCCGCTCACTAACAGAGACGTCTGCCTGTAACACACACTGAAAACACACACAGACTTCCAGTCGATTCCTCGTTTGCCGCCTTTGGCAATCACGTATTTTTTTCGTGAAAGGACCGAGCGATCTATCGATTCGGTCAGTTCCCTCTCCTCTGTTCCCTCATCCACCACTCTAGCTATGCGATGCGTTCAACCATTTCCTCCGATCTATGTATATATTGCATGTCTCTAATATTCTTGTGTTATACATCATTCAAAGCGCAGTTTTTACCCGTGTCGGTGCATGCTGGAACTGTCTGATTTTCCCCAAGTAATACACATGTTTGTCACTTTTCCGGTGTGATTAGCGCTCTTTCTCCGCATCCACCTACTTTCTATACGATTCCTCGCTTGCACTGTGATATTTCCTCATCTATCGACACGTGACTGTCTATATGTCAGGTATTGATCGACTACAATGTTTTGCGTCAACATCTTCGTCGCCAAGGAGGTGAGCATGATGAGTGGATGGTGTTGATTGTGAGATGTGGTGGTGTGGCTTGCAGCTGCCTGACGCGCTCGCTGCCGCCTTGTCCGTCGCTGTTCCCTATGGCAGCGTGTGGCTGCTGTACGCATGCGAACCGGCCGCGCACTCTCATCTCACCTGCGTGGTCGTCCAGTTTCGACACTCGGCCAGTGAGTCTCTGCCCTCTTCTAAAGACAACGACGACATTATAACAATGCTTATCCGAGCTTGCTCGTCAACTCACAAGGAAAAGACGAGCAAGCTCGGATAAGCATTGTTATATTTTCGTCGTTACTTCAGAATAAATATATTACAGTAACAACTGTGTTGTCTAGCAAAATATACTATTCCCTCCCCATTCCCTTCACGCAGGCGCCGACCGCGCCCTCGGACAGATGTACTTTGTTCCCGGGAGAAGGGCAGAGCCGCGACTCATCTGCCCGTCCCACCGCCGCTCAGTGTCGGTGAGTTGACTCTGGCCACGGCGCGAGTGCACTTATCGATCGATGGGCGGGGGACTCTGGGGGCGCGCAAGAGGGCAGGGTGAGCATGCGTCTGCGAGCGTTAGACAATGCTAGAGAAAGTGAACACTGCGTTCGAATAGACGTTTCTTGTCTGACCAAGAAACCACGGCTCTCACACATTATGTACAATTGTTGTGACGCACTCTCTGACGCTAGAGTCGCCCCCGGAACCACATAATCAACTCCTCTCCACACTGAATCTGAATCACCTTGTGAACGTGCGTGTCAACGCTTACACTAGGAGAAGTGACTCGGGGACTCGGGGGCACAAGGTCTGACGTGCGAGTTGCAGGCAGCCAGCGGGGCCGTTCCGGCGCACGTCGTGGCTCGCGCACCTCTCCCTCTTGGATGGTTCCATCCCCTGCACTGCCCGCATCCGCCCCCACTCATCATCCATGTCACCCACAACTTCCTTCCACAACGTCTTCAACAGGAGCAGGAGGAGACGGAGGAGGCACATAGGCGGCGGGAGGAGCGGGAGCGGGAGAGGCGGGAGCGGGAGAGGCGGGAGCGGGAGAGGGAGAGGGAGCTGGAGGAGTTGTGGGAGAGGGAGCGAGAGGAGCGAGAGGAGCGGCAGAGGAGAGCGCAGGAGGAGCAGGAGAGGAAGGAGCAGAAAAGGAAGCTGACCGCTTTCACGAAGAAGGCGCGCAAGCTGCTCAACAACAAGCAGGTATGTGAGTGAGTGAGAGGGAGAGTGTGAAGGAAGGCTGTTCATCATTACCTTTCAGATGTGCGCCGCTCAGGCAATCCGGCTGCTCGCGGAGACAAACGAAGCGCTGTCGGTGGAGAAGTGCGACGACGAGACCCTACAGGTACACTTCACTATTCATACTCTTGAATCCAATCGATAAGTCATGTTATCAATAATTACAATATTGATTGATTGTTTGATCACGTTCGCCCCGCCCACCTCAATCACAATGCAGCTGCACGCGAATCTCTGGGCGAGGTCGTCTCGAGTGGCGACGAGAGAGGAGAGGGCTGCCCTTCGGCGTCTGCTGCCTTCCCCCGACCATCTCAAGGCAGCTAGAAAGGCACGTTGTGAAATCTTCTATGATTGATTGTGCCCGAAAAAGGACCAATTCTTGATAGAAGCGACATTACTTTGAATGCTTGCAGCGATGCGCTGAGATGGGAAACGGGGTGGCCTCGCCGCATCGACAGAAGACCGACGCTGCCGCGCCCGCTCGACGCAAGAAGAACTAGAGAAACATATATTTAAAAAATTCGTTGACGTTCGCGTTATTTAGAGTTAGTGCTTGTTTGTAATTGTAATAAAAATCATAGCAATCACTTGTGCTATTGTAAAGAAGGTCAGCAAATGTTGATCCGCTCTCTGCGTTCTCCTGCTTGCAGCAGCGCTCGCCCCGCCAGTCCCCGCCAGCAGTCGTAGACTGGTTGCAATCACAGGAGAAGAGGCCGTGAACTCGCTACAATCTTCTGCGTTAAGATTGTGTTGATGGCAACGAGGGCGACTAGGCAAATGAGAAGCGATGCTAGATGCTCCCTCTTCCTCTCTCTCTCTCTCTCTCTCTCTCTCTCTCTCTCTCTCTCCTTCTTCCCCTCTCTCTCTCACTGCGAGATGGGAAGCATGTTCAATTTCTCTCTTTCTCTCCCCTTTTCCCTATCATCGTTACATCTCTCTCACCGTTCGCGCATGATTCTCGTGCTTGGAGCAACGCTCGTTCCGCCACCTTGCAGTCGTCGCCAGATTCACGCGAAATGAGGCCGTTCAGCCGCGACAACCGTCTTTCATCAAGAACAAGTCAATTATAACTTTTTGGGTGGTCGCGTGCAAGTTTTAACAATAATAATCAATCGTAAAACATGAAATTTTTAAACTGGCGCGAGATTCTCCGCTTTGTTCGTGTATGTACAGGCAACATTTATGTCACGAAAGCGGAGCATGACGAAACGGCATCCTGTAAAATTCAACAATTCAACAATTCAACAACTGGGAAAATTCAACAATTCGGAAAATTCAACAACGAAAAATTCAACAACAAATGACGTCATAGCGAAATTTTCTGAGTGTCTCTAAATAACGGGCCCGTTCGAGAGTTCTGTATTTGGGGTCCGGAGAATCCGGCCCTTTTTTAAATGAAACCGACGAATGTAATATTTTTGCGACGTACTTTTATTTACTGATGACGTCTAGTTGCATGCACACGTCTGCAAACCTTTTCACGGCTTAGATCATATTGTCAATGACATAGTATAATAGAAGAGAAGTGGGCCGAACATTTGCAGCAGTTCGACGCGACGTTCAGTTCGGATGCTTTAGTGTGTACAAATTGGCTGTACAGGTCGCGTAGCATTAGTTGAGCTGCATCGGCGTTCTCAATCGCACAGAGTTCTCGGTACTGTCTTCGGCACCACACTGCTCCGATGCGTTCACAAGCGTTTTCAACACGGCTTCATCACCTTCTCAGAATTGTGAACGTAGTTGAAGTAGTTTGCAGACCTATATCTCGCAGACCACAATAAATGATGAAGACCACAATAAATGACCACAACAAATGATGAAAATACTTCGCAAAACACATTCATTAAAAAAAAAAACAGGGCCGGGTCCCCCAAACAAGTACGGAACTCTTCAACGGGCCCGTTATTTGGAGACACTCAGAAAATTTCGCTATGACGTCATTTGTTGTTGAATTTTTCGTTGTTGAATTTTCCGAATTGTTGAATTTTCCTAGTTGTTGAATTGTTGAATTGTTGAATTGTTGAATTTTACAGGATGCCTGACGAAACTTTGAATTTTTTTTTTAATTTTGATAGTTTTGGTGTTGATTTGTTATCTTTTGTTAATGTTTTACCGAAGCTGTCTTTCTCTCAATTGCACCATTCACGTGTGATTAGTAGATAATCTTTTCGGAACACTGTTTGAACCTCCCCGCGCGTTTTTTATACTTAATTGATTGTAGAGCAGCTTGCAAGACGGTCAAAATGTTTTTGGAAGGCAAATATTCGCAACATTCATACAGGATCTGGCTGGTCGTTGTCTGAGTGGCTGTTGCTCACATTCGTCTTCGTCTTGTAGTCATGCACATCTTTTCTTTTTGAAGTAACGCTAAAGTTTTGTTACTGCAGGTTGCGTGTTGTCGTGCTCTTCGGCCCTCCGCCTTCCCTTTCCTCTCTGCCGTGTGGTGGTTGGAGGTGTTCTTCGTTCACGTGAACCTGGCTGGCGGGCTCCGGACTCGGAATGGTCGTCGCCGCGGCTGGCGAGGACAAGAAGGACAGAAGGAGAGGAGCTAGCAGCGGCCCGGTCCATGGTTGGTCATTGGTTTCGTTAATGTTGTTGTTACAATGGTATGGCATCGATTTCTGGCACTTGGTAGCCGTAGCGGGTGGTGTGCGAGTGTGTGGTGGATGGAGAGGTTGCGGTGTTTGCGACTCGTCTGTTTGTGAGACTGCACACGAGAACGAGTGACGCACCGAGGAAGGGAGGATCGTATGGCGGAGGCAGAGGTATGGCGGAGGTAGAAACGATAGGAGTAATCTCAACATTGTCTTGTTCTTGTATATCGGAGAGAGAATAGAAGGATGACGGAGAGGCAGAGATATAGAGACGCTGAGCTCATGTTCAAATCAAGCGGTGGGAGCTGTCGATGAATCGATTTCGACATTCTCTATATTCATGTATATTGATTTTCTCTCTCCCCTTCCATAACCAGGTTGTCCCTCCGGCGTGCCGACTTGTCGAGTGCGAGTGCTCCAGCTATTGCGCAGCCTTGCCTCGGAGTTTGTGCACCGGTGTGATACCCTCTTCTGCCACCCAATTATTTCATCTCTTTCTGTTCCCTCCATACCACCCCGGTTGTCCCTCCGGTGTGCTGACTTGTCGAGTGCGAATGCTTCATCTATTGCGCAGCCTTGCCTCGGAGTCTGTGCACCGGTGTGATACCCTCTTCTGTCACCCCTTCATCTCATTATATTTCTTCAGGGATTCGTTTAATGTGATCTAAAAACGTTTGGCAAATGTTATCGATTGCACGCTCAGTTTTACAACAAAAAAGTGATCAGGGAAAAATGAGAGAGAGTGAAAAAGTCAACCACTTTTTAGACCAATGTTCTGCATGGTTGTATTCATTTCGGAGATAAAGTCAGTAAGTGAAAACGTTCAGAATTGCATCTGAATGACGTTGTTTCAGTCCCGATAGACCGCTGCTCTTCTCTCATTGAGCGTCGCTTGTGAGGACGGTGTGGCCTCTTTCGGAGACCACTATGGACAGGGCTCGAGAGAAGTGGTGGAGAGGAAAGTGTCGCGCGGCCGTCATAGGTTGGTGGAGGGAGGAAGAGAGAAACAGAGAGAGAGAGAGAGAGAGAGAGAGAGAGAGAGCGAGAGAGAGAGAGAGTGAGGGAGGGAGGGAGGGAGGGAGAGGGAGATATGTGGTGGCTACTACCCCATGAGGTGACTGCTGACTGTTAGCGAGAGGATCTGTTCGAGAGGCAGTCGAAGCCTCGTCAACATCCAAGCAGGTGCGTTGGTGCGTGACGTCATGTGGCGGGGGAGGTGACGCGTTGGTGTGTTTCAGAATGTGAGGGACCTGGTTGTGATGGGGCAGATTGGAAGCAGGGATCGCGTCTCCCGCTCACTCTTTCTATCACCTCTTCTCGTTTGCCTAGTCGTTGCCAGCACCGCACTCAATCAGAGTGTGTTGTGATGTCATAATATACTCAGTATGCTGCGTTGTTTGGGAATAAATATTTAAATTACTCTTCTTTATTCATTGAACGAAGCAGAATCCACCGGAATCGTCATCTACGGTACTACAGGTACGAGCTATCGGTATGATCGGCATTCGCTGTCCCTATACGAAATATGTACTTTGCCGTAACTCATATTAGTGATTTACATAATTGATTATTGGAATTGGAACGTCGGAAGAAAGACAGCTAGGTACAGAAGAGGATTGAGGGTATCACACCGGTGCACGGACTCCGAGGCAAGGCTGCGCAATAGATGGAGCACTCGCACTCGACAAGTCAGCACACCGGAGGGACAACCGGGGTGGTTATGAAAAAGAGAGAGAAAGTCAATATACCTGCATAGGAAGAATGTAGAGGCAGTTCACATCGACAGCTCACATCCAATAGCCTGAAATGAACATGTTAGTCTCCCTCCCTCTCTACCACTCACCGTCACCCACTCATCTCTTTCATCACTCACTATCACTCACTCGCCCTTCCTTCCTGTCCTTCTTGCCAGCGCCCCGTCTGTCAGTACATCTCCTCTCCTCTCTCCCCGTTCACCCACCGAGTTGCCCCTCTCTCAGTTCAGTCGATTCCAAGTTCGCCGCCTGTGGCAACCATCGTCTGTGTGCGAGAGGGCAGACCGATCGATCGATTCGGTCAGCCCTGCCTCTCCTCTTTCTCTCCAGCCACCGTCCGCCTTGCGATACATTTATCTACTTCTTCCATTTATGCATGTTACCTGTGTTTATTCATTTCGTGCAAGACATCACCGAAACCGCAAAATTTCTTTCTATCTGTGTATGCTATAACCGTTTGATTGATTGCACTCATATTATGTAGTTTCACTTAATTCTGTTCTCATTTGCGATTTCATTCTGTTCTCCCGTCAACTTTCTCTGCGCTCTCTCGCTATCACCAAGCGTTCTACTCATCTATCAGCTGATCGAGGCACTGTCTCAAATTCGACGTTCATATGCATCTGATTCTCACCTGCCTCTGTATCTCTCTCTCTCTCTCTCTCTCTCTCCCTCTCCCTTTCTTTCTCTCTCTCTCTCAATGAAATAAGCTGATCACGCTGCCAGCTACCGATGTCTTTCCCCTGTTCCTAATTCTTCTCGGTTAGCATTTTGCCAGATGCCAGCTATAAATGACGTTCATTGCCCTAGCCCTCTCACAGTCACTCACTCACTCACTCATCTTCATTCTTCCTCTCCAGTACGCGTTCTTGGTCAGTAGCCGTGCCCAACCGTGCATTTCTTCGTCGTGTTGGCTGCAATAGTCCTAGTCGCTGTAGAAACTAGAAGTGCTCATGGTATTGTCTCCGACCCTCTTATAACACGCGCACTCTCTCACCGATCTGCCCATGCTACCATTCGATTCGCATGCGCGCAGCACATGTATCATTATCATTATCATGTATGCACACATATCTCCGAGTGAGCTTCTTCAATCCGAAAATACCGTGCCCTAACCACACTTGAACAAAACAATATTACAGGTAATCACGATGGAAGCTTTCTATCAGCGTACTGCGTCTGTCAACCGGCCGGACCAGCCGGTGCAGCGCACTGGAGAGGAAGAGCAGGTATGTTTCCTATCTTCTATCATCCCTATCTCTTATACATACGGTCTATTTCCATTTCCCTTTTTCCTCTTTCTATTTGTGACGCCATGGTTGTTTCAGGCGGAGTGCGGCTACCGCATCAACACTCCGCCAGTTCCCCGACCCGACCCCCTCGAGGTGCGTTCAGAGCGCACCGAGAGGACCACGGTGAGGGTGAGTTACGTCTTGACCTCTCTGTCTCCATCTCATCTAATCTATATCATCTATTCCTCTCTCCCCACAGAATTACCTAAATTATCACCAATTAGTATATATTTGTGAGAAAAGAGTAATGCGAAGGTGAACATGTGAAACAAACGTATTCACAGTGTGAACCATATGTTAAGTGTTGCGGAGAAATTTCCCTTGCTACACACTATAGGATGGGAAACGTATGCGGGGTGTCTTCCTCAATTTATTCGGCAAATCAATGCCAAATAGGACAAAAGAGACAACAATGACACTCACTGATAAGAAACATGTTGCAGGAGTGCGTGGTGTGCACTCGAGAGTGCGTGGCGTGCCATGCGGCGCCACGTGCTCTTCTCGGGAGGGCGCTCGAGCAGATGGAGGCCGTCCAAGAGGAGGCGGAGAAGACCGCCGCTGCCCTCCTCGCCGCCAGACGGGAGGAGCGGCAGCTGTACGCCTTCCTCAAGGATGAGGAGGAGCGCCACCAGGTGAGTGGGTGGGGAGAGTGGAGCAGTGAGTGGGCAGACAGCACGCTCACCTGTCCGTGTTCAGCGCGCGATCCGCGAAGATGCCGAGAGGCACTGCCGCGTCATGCGGTTCGTGCGTGTGCGCGGTTGGCAGGGTGTCAGCATGCTGGACGCTCGCGACGCGTCGGCGGACTGCAGCAGCGTCGCCTTCAACAAGGTAGCTTATTCACCACTCTCACATTTATGTCGATACGGGGGCGTGCACGCGTTTCAGACGGTGCTCGTGGAGAAGGAGAGGCTGCGACGCACGGAGGATGTGGCGACTCGTGTTGACTGGGCCGACAAGGTGGGCATGCCACATGCGGCTATTCCACAAAGAAAGGGTTGCGAATCGTTCGGGAACAGTCTGTTCGACGCACAGCAAATGTCAAAAACCACATTGGCGAAAAAACGCAGATATTAGGTGTGAACAAGATGTGTTAAGTGGGACGCGCAGAGGGCGAGGCATCGTCGAGAGAAGGAGGCCCTCGAGCGCGAGCTGGCAGAGCGGCACCAGAAGGAGCAGAACGAGCTGGAGCAGCGGCAGGAGGAGACGACCATGAACGTGAGTAGGCGTGTATCACACGGAATATGAAACACATACACACATACAGACATACAGACATACACACATACCTACACACCAACCCTCACCTGCATGTAAACATAATTCACAATACGATTCCTTGCCCCTTTTAAAGCGTAAACCACATGGAACATGGGACTAGTGAGCGCTGTGGCAGCCGTACTGACCGTGTGTGGTGTTGCAGGCGACTCTCCAGGAGGAGTCGCGCGAGGAGCAGATCTCTGCCCACTCCCACTCCGAGAACCAGCTGGCGCGAGGCGAGTCGCTCGCCGACTCGAGATCGGACAACCGCAACCGCGCCTCCAGAAAGGTAGATTTACACTTCCTACCGTATTATCCTGCAAAAAAATAGTGTGTGCGTGGACCGAATGGGATTGGAATGATATCAAAGTTAGTAGTAGATGATTTGTAGTTTGTACTGCTTGCATCTAACCCTAACAAAACAATATGAGTGATTTCAATTGAGACAAGCGCCAACAGGTTATCTGCGAACTAGGCAGTGATTATGGCAGGGACAGAAGTGGTTTGCGAGAAGGCGAATAGAAGGGAGAGAGAGAGAGAGAGAGAGAGAGAGAGGGAGAGAGAGAGAGAGAGAAAGAGAGAGCGGAGTTAGCCGTCGTGGCACACAAAACACATACACGCAATGCCTCGCCTCACTTCGTTCTTTGCAGCGCCTCGCTGTTGGACGGCGCCTCGCTGGAGACAACAGGCCCGGCATGTACACCGGCCTGGATCCCACCGAAACGCTCAGGCAGGTACGTCATCACGGCATCCTTAAATATATGCAATTCGTCTCTTCCTCAAAATGTCTCCATCGCTGATCTTGTTTCCAACGTATTATCTTTTGTTTTATTTTCGGATGTTTTGTTACATGAGAGTGAGATGAAAATGGAGTTACCAATAGACACTCGGATCAGAATAGAGCGTTATGTTTCATAAAGCATTGTAAAACTGTGCATTTTCAGCCGATCGTGCCTGGACAACACGTGAAGGGACAGCGCCCTGAGCGCTTCGCAGACATGGTGCCCCAAGAGAAGCGGAGTCAGGTTAGGCGCCCTCTAAACTATCCATATTCATATCCCACGAATCCCGTCCGAGAAAGACTACAAACAGTGAAACTCACTGTACAAGTCTCTCCATCTCTCTCTCTCTCCATCTCTATCTCCATCTTCATCTCTCTCTCTCTCTCTCTCTCTCTCTCTCAAAATTACCACTTCCATTTTGCTATTACTGTCCGAGAAAGACTACAAACAGTGAAACTCACTGTACAAGTCTCTCTCTCTCTCTCTCTCCATCTCTATCTCCATCTTCATCTCTCTCTCTCAAAATTACCACTTCCATTTTGCTATTACTGTCCGAGAAAGACTACAAACAGTGAAACTCACTGTACAAGTCTCTCTCTATCTCTCTCTCTCTCTCTCTCTCTCTCTCTCTCTCTATCTCTCTCTCTCTGTTTCAAAATTACCACTTCCATTTTGCTATTACTGTCCGAGAAAGACTACAAACAGTGAAACTCACTGTACAAGTCTCTCCATCTCTCTATCTCTATCTCCATCTTCATCACTCTCTCTCACTCTCTCTTTCTCTCTCTCTCTTTCTCTCAAAATTATCACTTCCATTTTGCTATTACTGTCCGAGAAAGACTACAAACAGTGAAACTCACTGTACAAGTCTCTCCATATCTCTCTCTCCATCTCCATCTCTCTCTCTCTCTCTCAAAATTACCACTTCCATTTTGCTATTACTGTCCGAGAAAGACTACAAACAGTGAAACTCACTGTACAAGTCTCTCCATCTCTCTCTCTCTCTCTTTCTCTCAAAATTATCATTTCCATTTTGCTATAACTGTTGACTACTACTCCCTATTTTCTACGACAAAAGACACTATAGAAGTTGAAACTTGGGGAACATGTGCGGCTAGAATCATTGTGAATGGAGGGAGATAACAGCTAGAATGAACGTGGACGGAGATAACAGCTACATTGAACTAGTTGAACAGGGATGGCAGTGGATACAGTGTTGGAATAGAATAGTGCACAACACCTTGACCTTGCAGACGCTACACAGCACAGCCCACGTCGAGGGAAAGCGCCCGGACAAGTACGCCGGTGTGAAGGCGACCGAGAAGAACATTCTGGTAGGCTTCATTCATTGCTTCGGCCAGCATGACTCATGCACGCACTCGTCATCCATTCACCCCCTATTCCACCCACATTCTCCTCCTCCTCTCACTCCCCCTCCTTTCACTCCTACTTCTCTCATCCACCTCTCTCTCTCTCCCCCTCTCTCTCTTCCTCCCTCAATCCCCCCTCTCTCTCTCTTCCTCCCTCCCTCTCTCTCCCTCTCTTCCCCTCCCTCCCTCTCTCTCCCTCCCTCCCTCTCCCTCCCTCTCTCTCCCTCCCTCCTCTCTCTCCCTTCCTCCCCCTCCCTCCCTCCCTCTCTCAAGTTTCCTGTTCCAACATTTTCCTTTTCAGGTGCACAGACAGCGCCCGGTGGAGAAGAGCACGCGGTGGCCGCGACTCTGCTCGGCCCCCAAGCCCCCGCCTGGCGACAAGGTACTTCACTTCTTTACTATCCCATTACTGCTACTTATTACTCATTACTATCTACAAGAACTGTTGATAGAAGGAACTATCGAACTTTCAAATTTAAAGACAATAAAACATGAGCTACTTTGCGACCCAACGTCTAGCCAATAAGCATAATCGAAAAACTTGGGCACATGTATTGCTGGAAAGATTGAAACATCTATGCACAACATATCAGTCAGTATCATTTGTGTTTTTCGAGCGTTTTGAGCACTTCGTTTTATTGAGGGAATTCGGTGAGTACGCAATGAAAATTAAAAGTTGTAATGCACAATATTGTCAAATCATTGCATTCTGACAAATATGCGAATCTCTCTCTCCATCTCTCTCTCTCCCTCCCTCCCTCCCTCTCCCTCCCTCTCTCTCCCTCCCTCCCTCTCCCTCCCTCTCTCTCCCTCCCTCTCTCTCCTCCCTCTTCCTCCCTCCCTCCCTCTCCCTCCCTCCTCTCCCTCCTCTCTCTCCCTTCCTCCCCCTCCCTCCCTCCCTCTCTCTCTCCCTCCCTCCCTCTCTCTCTCTCTCTCTCTCTCTCTCTCTCTCAATTACCACTTCCATTTTTCTGTTACTGTTGACTACTACTTCCTATTTTCTACGACAGAAGGCACTATAGAAGTTGAAACTTGGGGTACATGTGCGGCTAGAATCATTGAAACACGTATGGTTACAGATCCGCCGTGGCGCACCCGTGACAGAGAGGAGGGAGCATCTCCTGGGGGCCGCGGTGTTCTCACCGGACGCGTCCACCCCCTCTCTCGTGCTCACCCCCATCCCACCTCTCTCGCTGTCGCCACCGGATGCCACTCCGCTCTCGCCGCCGAACGCCGCTCCCAAGACCAGCACCCCCAGACAGGTGAGGTTCTCGTTCCGCTATCTGAAAACAACACGTTATTCGAGACTGCATTGGACTCAGTGCAATTGTGCACATTCATCACTTTCTGTACATGTGTGATCATCAATGTTCAGGAGGTGCGTGAGTCACCAGCTGAGAAGGTGGAGAAGAACCGCTTTGGCCGCGGTCTGCGAAGGAAGGTACGGGTCTTTAAGGTTTTCGAGAGTGTGTGTGTGTGTGTGTGTGTGAGAGAGAGAGAGAGAGAGAGAAAGAGAGGGAGAGGAAATGTTGCAGATGAAGAAGCTGAAGAACAAGCTCGGCAAGCTGCAGAAAGAGTTCAGCGACCACTTCAAGAACAAGAAGAGCGGGGAGGAGGAGGAGGAGGAGGAGGAGGAGGAGGACAACGGGGACAAGGCCGAGGTCGCCCGTGCTGCGAGCAGCGACGAGCTCGAGCCAGCACGGAATTTGGTGAGTGGGGTTGTCTGAGTCTGGAGCTCCTGTCTCAACTCATCACTTTTCTCGGAAGTGATGATTTGAGAGAGTATGCTCATGATGACTTTTGGGTGTATCTTTCGTACTAAGAAAATGAACGAACAATCGCATCGGATCAAATGGGGGGGGGGGCGAAAATCGGGAGCACGAGAGGGAGAATGAGTCGCGAAGAAAAAAAAAAGAGAGAGAGAGAGAGAGAGAGATTATCTAGAAATGTTTGCAGACCGTTCTGATTGAGGAGGAGGAAGAGGAGGAGGAGCACATGATTGAGGAGGAGGAGCAGGAGGAGCAGGAGGAGCAGGAGCGCATGATAGAAGACGACCTGGCCAAGGTGAGAGATGCGAGAGAGTATGTGTATCAGAGAGTATAAGAGAAAATCAATCGTGTGATCGGAATGATATCGGGATGAAAAATAGACATGGCATTCGAGTGCGCGACTGGCAAAGAAGTGGAAATGAAATATTATAACTCCGCTGCGCTACGTCATAACGCTAATTTTAAGTCTGTAACCATAAACGCAAACGTAGGGGGAAGGACGTGCACATTATGCACATATCCACATTCCAATACATCCACATTAATAATATGTATCAGCTTTATATCGTTGTGACACAGTCCATTTCTTTTGAATGTTCACCTCGGTTGAGTGTTCTCACTCGATCGATACAATTCGCGAATAGTATTGTTAACGCGATGAAACACAACGCAACCGTCCGTGTTCACTCTCACCTGTTCTCACTGTCCGATCCGAGTGAGCGAGTGACGGAGTGAGTAGAGAAGAGCAAAGCAGAGTGGACTCTGTAGGCACACAGATTGTTCTCGAATACGACGGGCACTCGACACACCTCGCCGCGTGTTGACCGTCGCAATCGTAATCGTCCGTGTTCAAGAAGAAGCATTCGCACACACCTCCCATCGTGCACCCGCCTCGCACCACCTACAATCAACACATCAATATGACATATTCAAAGATGAATAGAGCGCCGAGGGCGGAAAAGACAATAGACATAGTCAAGTAATGTTCGCTTTTCAGGAACATCCGCGCAAGGAAGGCACTGCCGTGCGCGCCATCGTGAAGGCTTTGAGGGACGACGGCATCGAGATCGCCGGCGAGGAGCTGGAGACCCTGCTCGCGAAACACATGGCACAGAAGGAGAAGCGGGCGCTCGAGGAGAAGCAGCTCGAGGAGAAGCAGGCCGTCATGGAGAAGCAGGCACTCAAGAAGAAGCAGACGCTCAAGGAGAAGCTGGCGCTGAAGGAGAAGCAGAAGAAGGCGCTCAAGGACACAGAGACGAGCGAGGGCAATGGTACACAGGAGAAGGGAGGCGCGGCCGCTGAGACGCCCAAGACCGGCCATGCGTGCATCCCGACCGATCCAAGCGGAGACGACGCGGACGAAAGCGACAGCGACGACAGCAACTCGGACGACACGACACTGACGGAGTTTGTGGGCATGCAGCAGCGGCAGCCGCAACCAGCAGCTGTCGACGACCCCGCCCTGCCCAGCAACGATCCTGCGACCGCCACAGGCAACGACCAGGAAGACGCCGACGCGCGCACACCAGAGATTCCCAGGTGAGTGTGAGTGAGTGTGAGTGTGAGTGTGAGTGTGAGTGTGAGTGTGAGTGTGAGTGTGAGTGAGTGTGAGTGTGAGTGTGAGTGTGAGTGAGTGTGAGTGAGCGTGAGTGAGTGAGTGTGAGTTAGTGTGAATGAGTGTGAGTGAGAGATTGTGAGTGAGTGATTGTGAGTGATTGTGAGTTTGCAGGCGCCGCGTGAACGCCGTCAAAATGCGCAAACTCGACAACGGCACCGCAGTGGCCGGCACTGGCGTCCAACCGAAGAAGCAGCAACACAAGCAGCCGCCGGCATCGGCTTCGATCGCGTCCTCGACGGCCACGCGTCTGCAGCCCACGAGGCGGTGCAAGAGGTGCGTGTTGTGTGCGTGCTATGAGAAGAGACGGGAGAGAGGAGAGCGACAGCATCACACGCCAACTGTTTCAGCGCTCCCGTGTCGCCATCGCTCAGCGGCAGTACAGCGAGCGGCCGGGGTGGCAAGCGTAAGATGGACGTGACGCCCAAGAAGGAAGCCGAGCAGCCGTCGCAGCCGTCCAAGGCACAGACGAACAAGGGGAGCAGCAAGTCCAAGCCCGGAAAGACCTCGCAGCAAGCCGGCGCCGGAGCGCACGCCTCTAGCAGGTGCTAGGGGGGCGGGGTGAGGAGGTGGGTGGGTGGTTTCCTTGCCACACCACCTTCTCCTTACCCGACTAAGTTCGCCGCGTTCCACGGTGAGTGAGCGCCGCATGCCGTATTCTCCTTTCTCCTCCCGTTACCCCTCCCTTCTTCATTCTCCTCCCGTCTGCTCCCTTCTCCTCCTCCATCCTGCCTGCTCGTCGCACACAGCCATCCCACTCTTGCAGATAGTGATGGGCGCCTCTTCCCTCCGCCCCGCGTCGGTCACTGCCGGGAGATGTCGAGGAGTATGTAGTGTATATTGTATATAAGGTGGGTGGATGGGGGAGTGTGCTGGGAGTGGGAAAGAGGGTGCGTCTAAAGGCGCAGAGTAGCGCTCACCGTCCAGCGACGGCTCCAGGCTCCAGCTGAGAGTAGAGAGAGAGCGGGGAGAGAGCACCACCTGTCAGTGCCTGCAGTCGCAACGATGAGAGACACAAACAAGAATCGCAACTGTCCGACAACCGCGCGGTGTCCGTTTCACAACCTGTACAAGAACTAGCCATGCAATTCGAATGAAAAACAACAAGGAGTGGAAAAGGGGAATGAAGCTATAGCGCATTTGAACAAGCCTTCCACTTTATCCGCCCAATTCATGATAGAGAATCATTACCTCGTGTTGAATATGACGACAACGGGTGAGAACAGGGGGCGGCAGGCGCAGGCGCCGGACGTTCACAGAGAAACGAACAGAACAGCTCTCCTGAAAAAAACATGAATACACGCTGGTTCAGATGTGTTCCGACCGGAATCACCTTCGGATGAGACTGGGCGAGCGCGTGTGTGAGCAGGACGATGGGCCGCAAGGCAATGGAGAAGAACGGGCAGACGCCGGAGGATAGGTGTGCACGTCATCTCTGACGTGCACCCTGCGTGGATGGGGTGAGTACGGGGGACAACACGCTTCACCGTGGCCCTAGTGCGAGTCTGAAAATGGGAAATGTATTCAACTGTTTCAGGTGGGCTCCACCTTCTGGACTCACCCGGAATGCTGATACGACGAGCGCGAGGAGTGCGCGTCGGATGGGAGGGCCGCGAGGCAATGGAGAAGAACGGGCAGGCGCAGGCACGCAGGCGTCCGTCTCTGCGTGGAAGGAGGTGAGCATCACATTTCATGAACGGACACAATGAGGGACAGAAATCGCAAATGTGGCATGACTCACCTCGTTTTCGTTTCACTCCAATACACGATGAAGTGACATCATCGGATTCGTAGAACGGCCTAAACGGCATGTGATAAGAACACACAGTTCGGAAATAGAAACATGATAGCAACTGTTTCAGGTCGGCATCGCATCATGCACCGACCTCGGAATCGACCTCGACCTGTGGCAGTGGAGCAGCAGCGGCGGCCACACATCGACGACGCGACGACGCCATCGAGTAGCAGCACATGGAGAGACTGTCGAGGACAGACTCGCCCGCCCACACAGACACCTAGAACGAGGACAAGTGAGTGAGAGGGAAGGGGGCATACTTATATATGTTTCCTTGAGTCATTGTGGCGGAAGCGTATTGGGATGACTAGAAAACGTTAGTAACGTCAAAGTGATGGCTACTAACTACTAACTACGTGAATATAATGTGCATCCAATATAAAAACAAAAAAACGAAGGTGAAACGCTAATTACATTTTACGATTCGACCATAAAAAATCAATGCGTGAGATGCAGACAGATCACGCGGACACCTCCAAACTGCTAACAATGTGCATTTCAGATCTCGCAGTTCTCACCAGGATACGACGGGGCGCGCGACAGCCGATGGACGGCGAATGAGACTACGACGCTGCCACACAGAGAGTGGGAAGACGGACGAGCGACGCGAGCGCGAGAGCCGCACACGACGAGCCGATTCGAGAATCCGAGTGCACTGCGATGCGACGCGACGCGGCCAGTGGCCCACATCATGGAGGCACATCATGTGCATCGGAGGATGGGCCGCAAGGCATCGGAGAAGAAGGGCAGCTAGCCGAGGAATAGGGTGCACGTCATTTCTGACGTGCACCCTCCGTGGAAGGAGGTGAGTATGCGGCTTCAGTTGGGGATGTCTGACGTGATAGCGCACCGTAGTGTTATCAGCCGGTCTGAAAAGGAGAAGTGTATTCAACTGTTTCAGGTGGGCTCCATCTTCTGGACCCACCTCGGATGAAGTGCGACGAGCGCCAGTGTGTGTGCATCGGAGGATGGGCCGCAAGGCATCGGAGAAGAAGGGCAGCTAGCCGAGGAATAGGGTGCACGTCATTTCTGACGTGCACCCTCCGTGGAAGGAGGTGAGTATGCGGCTTCAGTTGGGGATGTCTGACGTGATAGCGCACCGTAGTGCTATCAGCCGGTCTGAAAAGGAGAAGTGTATTAAACTGTTTCAGGTGGGCTCCATCTTCTGGACCCACCTCGGATGAAGTGCGACGAGCGCCAGTGTGTGAGCGTCGGAGGATGGGCCGCGAGGCATCGGAGAAGAAGGGCAGCTAGCCGAGGAATAGAGGTGGGCGCATGCATCTGCAAGCGTCCATCTCTGCGTGGAAGGAGGTGAGAATGCGATTTCAATCGATTGGGATAAACGGACACAATGAAGGGACAGAACACAGAAATCGCAAATGTGACATGACCCACCTCGTGTCACTCCAATAGTTCAATGAATCGTGAGGTGACTCCATCGAATTGGTAGTGCGGCCTAAACGGTACCCCTTAAGCACAGACATTTCCAAAATAGAGATATCAAATAGTGACGTGTTTCAGGTCGGCATCGCATATTGCACCGACCTCGGATCAGCGTGACGACAATGATGGAAGTCGAGCAGACATCGACATGTGGCGAGGATAGGATGGCATAGGAGGCAGCAGATGGAGAGACTGCCGACAGACTCGACGACACGCCCGCCCACACACACCTGCAAAGAAGATAGGTGAGTGAGAGGGAGGAGACAACCATGCATAGATATGTTTCAATTCAATGTGGCGGAGATCGAACTACTATGGAATGCAAATGTACTGGAATGATTTAAAAATATAAGGAATGAATATAGGAAAACATAGGAAAAATATAGGAAAAAGTATAAGGAATGGCTACAGACTACTAACTGATGTGATTCACATTCATCCAATTCAAATACAAAATACAAAAAAAGATCGCGAAAAGAATACGACGGTGAAACACTAATCACATTTTACGATTCGACCAGATAAAATCAATGCATGAGACGCAGACAGATCACGTGAACACTTCCAAACTGCTAACAATGTGCATTTCAGATCTCGCAGTCCTCACAAGGGATAGGAGCGTGGTGGCAGCACACACAGAGTGACAGTGTGATGACGGACGAGCGATGCGAGCGCGAGAGAGAGCAGCACGCCGAGCCGATCCAAGTGCGATGCGACGCAGCCAGTGGCCCAGTCCCACGGAGACAGACAACAGCGTCGCCCTAAAGCACACAAACACAAGGTGAGAAGGTGGACGGGTGCTGCACAGAGTAGAGAGAAGCAGAAGCACGAACCGGGAAAGAGGCTCGTGGACTATGGTGAACTGTGGCATTTCAGAAGCGATACTTCTTGACGGTGAAACATACACGAGCGATCCGAGTGAGTGTCGGAGCAGCAGCCGAGATGGCAGCAAGGAGCAGCGTCGACTGCAGATTCACCCGCGTCCAGCCAGTCGACGACGGCTGAAATACAAGCAAGTGAGAAGGTGCATCAATATTCCAACTTCGATTAAGATAATGTAAAATCATCATCATTTATTTATTGCATATAAACAATATTATAAGGATCAAATGTACAAATACAAATGGGGATACAACATATGGAAGTATTTGCAAAAGAAATGAATACAATGGTGTTTCAGAAATCTCACCTACGGCAGCATGGACGACCAAGACGACATGCGACAGCAGCGGAACGAGCAGCGCCCAGCGCGGAGCAATGGACGGCGGCGAGGCGACAAGGCTCGAGCAGATGGGCGCGGAGAAGAGCGCCGTCGTCGACGAGACAGTGGCGGGAGAGCCGAGGGAGCCAGTCAGATGTGGGCGCCACGAGCCGACTGCCACACAGCTCCAACTGAAATGGAGAGAGTGAGTGTGCGCCACAGGGTGCATGGGAATGTATAGGAGAGAACGTATAAATACATACGTAACACTAGTAAAGTGTATATACCTTAATTAGAAATGTTATTTGAACTTATCATGAATGATTAAACGTCATGGAATGTGAACTGAACAAAGGGCTAAACGCATAGTGAACACAGTGCCATTTTCCATTTCAGATGTCTCACCTCCAATCCCAATCGACTTGTTCTCGGAGCGGTAGCATCGAGGCTGCGGCACGAGGACGGAAGAACGGCACGGAAGAGTGGCCAGCGAGTGGCGGACGTGTGCAGCAGTGCACGACGCGAGTCTCCGGAGAGACCACCTCCACCGCCACTCTGGAAAGAAAGACGCGAGGTGAGGGGAAGGGCTGGAGAGTGTAGGGGGAGGGGATAACTGATAAGAGAAACGGGGGAACTAATGATTAGAATACCAGTCAATGAAGTGTGCATACAAACGCTTATGCTATAGTGATTTGAAACTGACGGTCGTGTAGGAAACACAATGTGAAACACAAGTGATATTGAATGAAAGAGAAAGTGCTAGAAAGATCATATGTTCATGTCTTTGGCTCACCAATAAGTGGCGACGAGTGCTCTCCTCGCGGAGTGGAAGAAGTGACCACCGCACTTCCACGGCTCGTTATCGATCCCATTATCGATCACCGGAGCCGATCGCCCGCGCGCGACCTCCAAATACGTTGTTTGAAAACTACAAACAACTATCAACAAGAAAAGAAGATGTGCTGACCGAGTGGCGGCCGACAGTGGCTGCAGGCGTGATCGGGCGCGAGGCAAGTGCGGGCCAGCCATGCACTGCCCACTGCCCTCGGCTCCTCCTTCGCTCGACCTCGCCTCACTCCCCTCTAAACATTATCAAATAAACAAAGCACACACTAAACAATATATTATTAAACAATCACAACACTTTTGAACCGATCAAATATCGTCACATTCAACGTTGGCAACACACGAACTGGTACAGCGCAACCCGATACATAGTTGACGTGGGGATTTTGTGAGTGGGTGCTTTCGTCTCACCATGAATAAGGGCGGAGAGCCGGAGGTGTAGAGCCGTCAGCTGCTCATCTCGTCCTCGTTTCGCAAAAGCATCTCTGAAATTATCACGTAATCGACAAGTACATCACACATAACATATCACAAACAACAACAAAAGTAGTAAAATGCAAATACCGCAATATTTAGAGAGACTGATGAGTAATAGCAATAAGCATACCGAGTTTTCGGGTGGCGCTGGCGTTTGCTGGAGGCGGTAGCTGCCCGTCACAGTGAACAGAGTCGTGCACGAGGTGAGAGCGAAGCGGCGAGGCGGCGGCGCACCCCTCAGACGGCTTCTCGCCGTTCGGAACCCGTTCTAAATGATAAAAATAAGCAATACGCATCACAAATATATAATATAAACACATCGTGATACATGAACATGGTCAAAACAAGACAGAAACGTACGTCTTTGAAAAATTGAATGGAACTGCTCACGGCGAACTGGCTCAAAAAATCGATAACATGAAGACAATATAGTTTTAACTTTTCAAAGAAAACATTTATGGGAAGTAGAAATTACAAACAAGCTGCATCATGTGTGTCACTCATTGTTACAATTGGAGATTCGTAACTCTAATGCAACGTAACTCGATGCGACAACGACAAAACCAAACACACTGATAAATGAGTGTACACGGAACCATATCACTTTAGTAATTAGCATATGCATGTTTGCAGAAATGAAATACATAACAAAGTCGAATTTATACGAGTTTTCCGAAATTTATACGTGGGCGAGGCGAGAGCTTGCGTCACACTAGTACCCGCAAGTCACGCTGGATTGCGTGATATAATTTGACAAATTAGAAGATTATAATAATAATTTTAAATAGAATAATTTTAATTATAATAATTTTAAAAAATGGCAAAAACGTAACGCAATATATAAGTACAGTCTGACTCTACTAAATAATTATCTCTTCGCACACAAAACAAAAGTATCGTGAAAATAAACACGAGTGAAACAGAGAATAGAATCAGAACGCTAAACCGATAATACTATCAGCATCTATCCCGATAGTATATATTCGATTGTAGTGTCATCGATGTCTACGATGACTGCGTGGTGCGGACCGGGGACTTCACACCCCCGGGACGCGACAAAGTGGTGTCTGCGGAGGCGGACTGAGAGGAAAGGAGACTCGACACACATCCGGACGTGATCAAAGATGATGAGAAGGTGAGGAGAAGAAGAAAGAGGGGAGGAAGAATGCTTGAATGTGAGTCGTTTGCAGGTGTCCGGATGCGTCGAGTGGTGGATCGGGTGACAAGTCTGTCCCCGGTTCAGTGCCTCGCGGAGCGAGTGCGAGTTGAGCGTGCAGCTCGGTCGGCGCAGCCTCTCTCTGGCTGCGTGACCGCCTGTCGCTTCCACAACGACACGGCCAGCGAGCGAGTGAGTGCGAGACAGAATGAGAGCGAAACAGTGGGCTAATCGACTGTCGTTTCAGAAGCTCGGCCAGTTCGGATTGGCTGACTGCGTGGCGTGCGATGACTGCATCGCATCGCGACCAGCATCGCACGCCGCGACCCGTCAGCATCCCTACACACGTCGGCCACTCACTGTGTCAGAGTGAGTGGCCGACGTGGAGTACGGAACGCCTGGTGTGGTGGGGGCGGGACAGTCGGCGGCGCGAGCAGAGTGCCACTCGAGTCGCGTCGCCACCCCGCCTCCTCGACCAGAAGGCATTCGAGCCGTCGACTCCCCGGCTGAGGAGAGCCGCGAGGGGCGACGGGAATGCGGGAGGGGGCCTGTTACAGCCCATAAGGGGGACAGGCCTCACTCCACGCGACTCGGCAGTCGGACTACGAGTGAGTGGAAAGGGGAAACGGGAGAAATAAAGAGTGGGGGAGAGGAGGAGGAGAGGGGGAGAAGGAGGAGGAGGAGAGGAGGGGGGGGGGGGTGGAGAACAGTATCAAGATAAACATTCTTTGTTCAGATCGTGGGTCGACTCGGGCAGTGATCCTTCAAGGCGATCACTGCCACCCGGGAGCGGCTACAGCAGCCGTGCACGACGGAGCGAATCCGCAACACGTGAGGAAGGGGAGAGAGAGAGAGAGGGGGGACCAAGAGGGAGAAAGAGAACAGGACTCACAAGAGAATGGGATCACAGGGGAAAAGGGTAAACGGAAGTAACCACGGGGAAAACGAAGCTTTTGGGAATAAGTGCAACATACATTCCATCTACGCGAGCACCTATATTCCGAGAAAACAAATAAAAACCCGATATGATGTGGACAGAATTAAAGCAAGAGCAAAGAAAAATAGAGAAAATAGGGATGTCGATTCAATCGATGACCTTCTTGCTTTTGCCGACAGCTTCGTCCGCACTCCGCACTGTCCCATCTCCGATCCACTCTTGTCCTGAATGCACAATGTCAATTGGCATTTCATTCCCTCGAGATAGTACAAAAGAGTGCAACATCACTATGCGCCAACATTGAAGCAGACAACACAATGATAGTGAACCTCACCTCAGTGATGGGAGAGCTCCCTCTATTTGCCGCCTCCGTGCGCCACGCAACAGTCCTCCTCAGCTTTCGCCCTAAACAACTGCATGTCAAATATGATATACAATGATATAGTTTAACATGTTAATTAAAAGAAACACGATACAGAACATTAATGTAGTTCGGGAGAGAGAGAGAGAGAGAGAGAGAGAGAGAGAGAGAGGATTGTTGTGTTTGATAGAGAGAGAAGGAGAAAGGAAAGAGAGAGAGGGAGTGGGTTGGTGTGTGTGAGAAAGAGGGAGGGAGATAGGAGAGAGAGGGAGAGAGGGAGAGAGGGAAAGAGTGGGTTAGTGTGTGTGTGTGTGTGAGAGATAGGGAGGGAGATAGGAGAGAGAGAGGGAGTGGGTTGGTGTGTGTGAGAGAGAGGGAGGGAGATAGGAGAGAGAGAGAGGGAGGGAGGGAAAGAGTGGGTTGGTGTGTGGAAAGAGTGGGTTGGAGAGGGAGGGAGGGAAAGAGTGGGTTGGTGAGAGAGAGGAAGGGAGATATTTGCAATCATCACATGATACGATGATCTATAGACGCCACAACAGAGAATCGCAGCAGGCAACACAATGCAAATGAATATCACCTCACCTCAGTGATGGACGCGCATATTGCCGCCTCCGGGCGCCACGCACGACGCTCCTCCCCCATTTCACTTGGCCCTCACTCGCCCTGAACAAATGCATGTCAAATCTGATATACAATGACATAATTAACATGTTAATTATAAGAAACACGATACAGAACATTAATGCAGTTCGGAACAATTCGAAAGAGAGGGGGGGGGGGGGGTGGATTGGTGTGTGTGTGAAAGAGAGGGAGGGAGATAGGAGAAAAAGAGAGAGGAAGTGGGTTGGTGTGTGTGAGAGAGGGAGGGAGATAAGAGAGAGAGAGAGAGAAAGAGGGGGGGGGTGTGTGAGAGAGAGGGAGGGAGATAGGAAAGAGAGAGAGAGAGAGAGAGAGAGAGAGAGAGAGAGTGGATTGGTGTGTGGGAGAGAGAGGGGAGGATATAGGAGAGAGAGGGAGTGGGTTGGTGTGTGTGTGAGAGAGAGGGAGATAGGAAATAGAGAGAGGGGGAGAGGGAGAGAGACTGAGTGAGAACGGATGATTTTCAGGTGTCACGTGGTGCCGAGAGAGCCGGGCTCTGGATCGGCGCACACTCTCGTGGGGGAGAGGAGCGAGGGTTGTCCAGCGCAGTCTCTCTCTGACTGTGTGGACGGCTCCTCGCATCGACACGCCGAGGACACGCGAGTGGAGCAAGTGAGTGCGAGATGGGACGTGAAGTGGCAGTGGGCTAACCGTGCCTCGTTTCAGATGCCCGCTCCGTGTCGCTGGTTGCGCAGGCGTGCGATCCATTCGATCGCATGCCTCGCGCAATCGGTACCGTACGCGCGTGTCGCGGGGTGCGGACAATCTCGGCGAGGGACGGGGAAGTCGGCGGAGCGAGTCGCTCCGCCACCTCGTCCCTCTACCGGGAGGCGTTCGAGCCGCCGACTCCCGGCTCGGCAGAGTCGGGTGGATCGGCGGGAACGTAGGCGTGTAGCCTGTCAAAACCCCCACCAAAAACAAAAAGAAAAAAAAACAAAAGAGGGGGACGGGCTACACTGCACACGTCCCAGCTCGCGCACTACGGGTGAGTGGAGGAAGGAACGGGAGGAAAAGAAAAGAGAGGATAAATGGAACAGAGGAAGGGGAGAAGGATATGAGGAGGAGGAGGAGAAAAGAATCGTAGATTAAGATAGCTCCTTTCAGAAAACGTGGGGCGGCGAAGACGTGATCCTTCAAGAGGTCACCGTCAGCTGGGAGCGACTACAGAAGTCGCGCACAACGGAGCGAATCTGTTTGGTGTGAGTGAGAGAAAGGGAAAGAGAGGGGGAGAGGGGAAAGAGAGAGGGAAAAAGAGAGGGTAAGAGAGAAAAGGAGGAGAGAGAGAGGAGAGAAGGAGGTGTTGTTTACCCGTGGATGATAGTCCGAGCGCATCCATCCCTCCCGCTCACACACACACTTGTATGCGCTCGCTGATTCCTCTTACTGTTGAGAAAGGGAGGTGAGAGGACCACTGAAATCATAGTATGATATCCATGTAATTTGTTCACACACTCCTAGGCAGACGCACTTAACGCGTCAGTTCCGCGTCGCGATTAGCTCGAGTTGATTCACAAAACGTAAATCAGCAAAAGGAATCAAACTTGCGACCAACATATCATCTCACTCACTATCCACTATCCACTGGGGAAATTGACACCGCGTTCGACAGCGCATTGAAAACGAAAGTGGAGACGAGACATTCGGTCACGGGCGAGAGACAACCGACGCTGCGAGTGGGGTGCGCGCCTACCCGCCGTCCCCCCCCCCTTTTGAATGGTTGCGAAATGAAAGCGTAAAAATGAGATTATCATTACATGAACCATTTGAGCAATTTCAACAATCTCGAATAGCAATCCATCATCGCATTATCTCGCAAGTCCCGGATAAACACAAAGGCGCCGTAGTTTTGGGGATTCCTGACCTCCAAAAATACAACAAGCGCTAATTTTGGGATTCCCGGTTTCGCGACATTTGCAGCGCTTTCATTTAACGCGGCGTCATTTGTAGCATAGTGGAATAGAGATGATGTGATGATCAAAACAGTCTAGGCAATACAATGAACGTAAATATCACCTCATCTCTTCTTATCTGTGATCAGTGATAGGCGGGTCTCTCCGGGCGCCACGCCAACGCCTCACACAGCTCTCTTGGCGGCTTGGCGCTCACTCGCCCTAAACAATTTGCATGTCATATACGATATACCATACGATAGTATATTTAACATGCAACATTATGAGCAACATGATACAGAGATTTATTGCTGTTTGGCAACTTGACATAATTCAAAGGAGAAGAGGAGAGAGAAGGAGAGAGAGAGAGAGAGAGAGAGAGTGTGTGTGTGTGAGAGAGAGAGATGGGAGAGAATGCATGATTTTCAGGTGTCATGTGGTGTCGGGGGAGCGGGTTCTCCGCCCGGCGCACACTCTCGTGGGGGAGAGGCGCGATAGTTGCGTCCAGCGCAGCTCAATCTGGTTGCGTGGACGGTGCAATCGCATGGACACGCCGAGGGCACGGCAGTGGAGCGAGTGAGTGCGAGCTGCGATGGGGAGCGAGCAGTGCACTAACCTACCCTCCTTTCAGATGCCCGCTCCGTGTCGCCGGTTGCGCAGGCGTGCGATACCTTTGATCGCACGCCTCGCGCAAGCGGAACCGTGCGCGCGTCGTGGCGGCCCGTTTTGTTGGTCGTCCGACGCGGGGTGCGGAGCAGCTCGGTGGGGGAAGCGGGGGAAGGACTGGAGCGAGGAGAGTGAGACTCGCCTCGCTCCGCCCCCATCCTCTGCACCGGAAGGCGTTCGAGCCGTCGACTCCCGGCTCGGCAGAGTCGGGCGGATCGGCGGGAACGCGGGGAGTGCGGCCTGTTACGTCCCAGAAGGGGGCAGGTCGCACCCCAGAGACTCAGTTCTCGAACTACGGGTGAGTGAATGGGGGAGGAGGAGAAGGAGGAGGAGGAGGAGGAGGAGGAGGAGAAGGAGGAGGAGGAGGAGGAGGAGGAGGAGGAGGAGGAGGAGGAGGAGGAGGAGGAGGAGGAGGAGGAGGAGGAGGAGGAGGAGGAGGAGGAGGAGGAGGAGGAGGAGGAGGAGGAGGAGGAGGAGGAGGAGAGAAGGCGAAGAGAGGAGAAATGGAACAGAGGAATGAGAGAGGGGAAGGAGGATTAGGTGGAAAGAGTCGTGGATGAAGATAGCTTCTTTCAGTGATCGTGGGACGACGAGGACGTGATCCTTGTAGTGGTCACGTCAGCTGAGAGCGACTACGGAAGTCGCACGCAGCGGAGCAAAACCGTTCGGTGTGAGTGAGAGAGGGAGATGGGAGAGAGAGGGGAGAGAGGGGAGAGAGGGGGGAGAAGAGAGGGAGAGAGGGAGGGAGAGAGGGGGGAGAGAGTGTTGTTTACCCGTGGATGAATGACCGGGTGCATCCATCCCTCCCTCTCACGCACTCTTGTATGCGCGCGCTGACTTCTCTCACTGCCGAGAAGAGAGGACAAATGATATTTGTATATACACCATTTCATGTGATTTGTTCACTCATTTTGAGTGGTTGCGGAATGAAAACATACAAATGAGATTAAACATCAATTTGCACATTTTCTTAACGTTTTCGCATCTCAAACATCGGTCCATCGGTCGCTTCGACTCGCAGTCCCGAATAAACGACCGGGTGTTGTGGTTTCGGGAATTCCTAACCTCCAAATTTGGTCGCAATGCCGCACAATGGCTTGTTCCTCTTTCCCTCTTCAATCTCACCTGCTTTCTAACTGCTCTTAAATCTTCTCCGCCCCTCGCAGAGATCAAAGACATACTAATTACTCATTTCTCACCATACACTCACATCACAACAAAACAGACTTGGCAACACAATGCGCAATCATAGTGCATATCACCTCACCTCATCCTGGCTGATGGGCGGGACTATTGCCGCCTCTCCGCTACGCCACAGCCACACACTTATTGGCGTGTACTCGCCCTAAAGTAGTTGCATGTCATATATATGATACACACTAACATGCAACACACTTTAATGGCAAATACGATGCAGATGAACAATGTAGTTATCGTTATTTGAAGGAGGGGGGAGTGAGTGAGAGAGAGTGAGAGAGAGTGAGATGAGAGAGGTGCAGATGAAGATAAGAGAGAGAATGTTTGCAGGTGCGTGGGTGAGGCCGGGGGAGCATTGTTTCTCCTGGCTCTTCTCTCGTGGGGGAGAGATGCGGTGATCGTCCAGAAAAAATAAACAAAAAAAACGATAATGGTGGACGATCGCTGCACTGCGACACACCGGTGAACGAGGACACGCGAGTCGAGCGAGTGAGTGCGAGATGCGAACCGAGCAGTACACTAACCCATTGCCGTTTCAGATGCCCGCTCCGTGCGTTGGTTGCGCGAGTCACGCGCAATCGGCACCCGCATACAGTTGTGGCGACCCACTCAGACGGTCGGACGCCCAAGCGCTGTGGTGCGGGAGAGGGGCGGAAGTTGGGAGGTGCGGCGCGAATGTTAGTAGTGCCGCATCTCGACCCTGCCCCTCACCAAATGGAGTGGCCGGACGGGTGGACGGCGCGGCGGGAGTCGGCCGCTCCACCGACTCGGCCACTCCACCACCCCCACCATCACCCACATTCGCAAGGTGTGTGTGTGTGTGTTTGTGTGTGTATGAGAGAGAGAGAGAAAGAGAAAGAGAGAGAGAAGGCACATACGACCTGGGCTCATCAAAACAACAGGATAAAAGATAACACGATTACGAATATCAACGTTACTTCGTTTAGCACAACTTCTTTGCGGTGGGCGATGGCACGCTGGCTGACCGGGGCTCTCCCCGGTGACAAACCAGCGGGAGCAGGAGCTGCCCCCGACTAGGACGGGCGCGCTACGGGCAGAGAAAGAGAGAGAGGCGGCATCGACAGCTGCCCGAGGAGTGGCAGTGGGAGCTTGCGAGCGACCACAACGCCACTCCGTGTACTCTGCACCGGGAAAGGTGGAGAGAGAGAGAGAGAGAGAGAGAGAGGGAGAGAGGACATAGTTAGAAAGGGTGATGGATGACAACAACATACATTTCAGGTGTCTCAGCCCTCTCTGGAGACTCAAGGACTGGAGAGGGCGACCAGGAAATGCGGCGTTGAAGGCTGCAGTGGAGTGGCGGACAGCGATAGGAGCGACACGCGCCACTCCGTCATACCTGGAATGGACAAGGTGGGAGGGGATATGATCACTGCTTATCGGGGCAGTGAAGATACAAGCAACATGTTCAGTGTTGTACTCTTGTACACTGGCGTGTCGCGGTTTATTAATTGGTTTTCGCCCATCTTTGGATGCTGATAAGCAGTTGATATGGGGGCGTTGCTCACCAGAAGATGGTGAGCGTGGTGAGTGGAGTGAGCATCTCCTGCCACTCGGCCGCTCCACTCGGTACAACATCACTCCACTCGCTCCGACCGGGAGAGGAAGACACACGCGCGTACGGCAAGATCGCTGAAAAGTGGTCGATCAATAGACATCACAAACAACTATAGTGTGTTTCCTTTTCTGAGCGACAAATTCGGAAAGCCGGAATAATATACGAACAATGTGATTTTTTTTATGTAAATGCCCAATTATCGTGTCATTTCTTGCATATATCAGATTGTAGTTTGTAGTGAATAATTGAATAACCTCGAAGTTGTGGCGAGCGGCGAATGCGACTCGACTGGAGCGGTGGCGGGTGGTGAGAGGGCGATCGCTCCCTATGCACTCCCCTCTCACTCTCTCTCCTCCCCCACGGCGGATCTGCCCTCCTGTCTATCACCGGACAACTCGTTAGACTGCTCGTCGACTGAAACAAACTAGCGATCACCATCCCTGCTCATCTCCCCCGCACGATAAAAAGCTGCAGTAGGACGGAACTGCAAGGGACACAAGTCGTCTCCATGTGTATAGCAGAGCAGCTAGTTCCCCTCTCCTCGATCATTCATGCAATCGCTGTGGCTTACCTGCCTTGCCACGCTCGATCCTCTTTCCGCTTCCGCACACACTGAAGCAGTGCCGGCGTCGCACCCACGTCGCCAACCGAACACTCGCGCACGCCAACCGCCTGCAACATCCGCCAAACAGTCATCATCGACTTGGGCAACACAAATCAGGACGCCGCGAACACGTCGCTCACCCCTCCAAACGAGCGTCGACTGGCCGAGTGCTCTGCCATTGGTCGGCGTCCGTCTCTCTCGGTCAAATCGGACTAAACAATAAGAACGCATAAATCAAAGAGTGGTGAGGGAGATTGCAGTGAAGAATTCAATCACCTCGAAGTTGTATGGCGAGCGGCGAGTGACTTGATCGGGCAGGGGCTCGCTCCCCCCTCCCCCTCTCTCACTCTATCTCTCCTCCACCACGAACCTGCACGCCTTCTCTCTTGCAAGACCCCTTCTCTCTTGCAAGATCGTCGTCTGAAAGAAGCAATCGATCACCATCCCTTCTCATCTCCTCATGCTGCAGTAGCAGGGAACTGCAAGGGATGCTACTGCCGCTCTACTCTCACCCCCACTCCTTGTGCACTCGCCTCCCTCTCCGCAGCCGGATGGGCGTCTCGGAGATGGAAGAGCTGCGTTGTGTCGCCCTGCCGCTGTTCTCTCCTCTGCAGTCGCCCGGTCACCCGCCACTGGTTGACAAGTCGTCTCGCTGTGCACAGCTGGTTGCCCTCTCTCTGATGAGGCATGCAGTCGCTGTGCTTGCTTGCCTTGCTGGGTTCGGTCCTCTCTCCGCACACCCTCGGCCAGTGCCCGCGCGTCGCACCCGCGTCGTCAACCGCCTGCAACATCCGCCCAACAGTCATAATCGACTTGGGAACACAAATCAGGACGCCGCGAACATGTCGCCCACCTCCAAGCGAGCGTCGACTGGCCGAGTGCTATGCCATTGCTCGGCGTCCGTCTCTCTCGGCCGAATCAGACTAAACAATAACAACGCATAAATCAACGCATAGATCGCGTGACTGGCCTGTAGTGGTGAGGGAGATGCAGTGCCTGATTCCGAGGATCTGTGTGGCGCATGGCAGGCGAGCGGGCGCTTGCCTCTATCAGCGCCTCTCTCCACTCTCGCCGCTCCCACCTTCCGGCACACTGAAATACAAAACAGTAAATATCCAGTACAAAAATATAGGTTTGTTTCGACTGACAAGTAGAAGGAGTAGACATGTGTACAAACCTGTCGTCAACGACTTCCAGGAAGGGCGCTCCTTGACCTTGTCCGCACCGCCGGTCCGAGCAGCAAACAGTGAGCTGCCGAGCCGATGCTATCCTCCTCTATTCTTCCTCCACACACCACTCGCCACACCAGCACTGCTTCTTCCGCACCCGCCATCGCTCGCACTAAACAATAACATTTTACAATGTGAAACATGTGTATTCAAACAGAGCGAAGGAGGCGACACACATCGACATCTAAATCGCAGTCGCTATTTTTTTCACAAACCTGCTCGGAAGGGCTGTCTCGGCCGCTTTGAACCGGGTTGTAGACGATCGACAGGCCCGCTCTCCCTCCACTCCTCGCGCCCTTTCTGCCAGTGTTGGTCGTCTGACCGCACCCGCATTCACGCTTTAGTCAGCGACGAACCGCGCACCGTCCACCTGCAGCATTCATGCAATGAAAATGAAAGGGTTAAACAAGTGCATATCATTAACGTAATGTAATAGATGAATGCGACACATTACGACATTACCTCTTGCACTCCGATGTCCACCACCTCTTCGATGTACAGCTCCAGGAAGTGTTGGAATGTTAAGCAGTGTTCTCGGCACAGCTGGGTGGGCTCCGACGCTGAGGCGGACGCATGCGCCACAGGAGAGGGCAGCGCGTCCCACACAGCCCGTTCCTGCGATAATACGTTCATCAACAACGTCAAAAAATGCCGCACATACGGTGTGTGCAGACGGTTTGACGAGTACGGGCGAGAAATGAGCTGCTTGGAAGAGACGGCGCACATCCCGAGTGAACGAGATCGAGATGAGCGAGAATGCCCTCCTCCTCGCATGACCGTCGCACAACTGCAACCCGGAAAGGATGAGAGAGAGAGAGAGAAAGAGAGAAACGGACCGTGGCAAGAGCTGTCGACGATCCCGTCTTCTCCTCGAACTACATGTCGAGCGCAGTGCACATGAGAACCCGGCGGGAGCTGAAACGCAACTTGGCGCTGGCTCGATCCTTCTCTCCTTGACTCACCTCACGACATACATGCAGCCATCGCAGCGGGTTGTGGGTGCACTTGTCAGATCTGCCGACCCATCCTCGCTCCACCTTGCGATGCCGGGCACCTCGACGCGACACGGACTGCAACACAATACTATACAAGGAGAGATGGATAGAGAGAGGGGGTGAAACATGGACACACTACTCACTACGATTCTATTAATCCGCGTAATCATAACACGGCAATTTATAAGTAACTCAGAATACGGAAACAAAAAAGGGAAGTTTACAACTGGCAACTTGAACAGGGTAGGGAGACTTTATTTGTTCAAAATATTCAAGATGCGAGTGCTCGCCTCCTCTCTCTCCAGTCTTTTCGAATTCCGCGAACTGTAGTCGACGTTCGTATTGGGTGATCACGTGTCTTTTCTGGTCGCTGTCGTATTCGATATTATACAACAACACAAATACGACCACGAGACATTTGATTGATTGATTTATTGAATGAGAGAGAGATGGGGAGAGGAGAAAAGAAGAGAAGGAAAGGAATAGTGGCTCAACTCGACTGACAGGAAAAAAGAGTAGCCATGAATGCAAACCTGTCGTTGTAAAAGTGCTCCTTGATTTTTCCCGCCTCGGTCCGAGCAGCAACCCAGCTGTCGATGCTCTCCTCCTCTTTTCTTCCCTCCACACGCCTCACCAGCCAGCATTGCCGTGCGCCATCGCTCGCACTAAATAATAACAATTTATAACGAAAAACATGTGTACATAATTATTTAAACATCGCTGAACATAGGCGAAACACAACAACAAATAGACTACGTGGCGCTTGTGCATGGCTCAAATGAAGCGGGGGTTTCGGGCTTGTATATCCGCAAGGCGTTGCTGCTCAGAGAACCGGCCGCGGCAGCCGCAGTGGATATTCAGATTTTGGCAATTCGGCGCAAATTTCAATGAAGAAGAGGGTTGTGATAGTGTCGGATCCTTCGCGAGTTCTGTTGTGGAGGCTGCGGCAGCATGACACGACTGTGCCAAACCACCAAGTCATAGAATCGACCGCGGAAGCAAAAGTGGGCATGCCGTCGGATCGCACGGCAGTTTCCGTCTCTTGCATACCTGCTCGCTCCATCCTCTCTCGGCGCACTTGCCGTCGGCCTGACCGCGCCGCCCGCCCACCCGCCACTCTTCACAGAGACGACACGCGCACGTCGACCACCTGCATGATAATACAAATACACTGCCACACGAAACATCTTACCCGTTGGCTGCTGCCAACGGTGGCTGCTGCCAACGGGTAGAGGCAAACTCACTCTATCGTCGATCGCAATCACCATCGCGATTGCGCTTGTCGACTCGCATCAGTTTTCGCCACTCACCCGCCACTCTCCGAGCAGCGAGTACATCTCCTGGATGGATGCGCCTGCAGCCTGACGGTGTATCCTTCCCACTAAAAAAACAAACAATTAAACAAAACAACATACAAGGGGAATGGATAACGCAATCGGAATACGGAAAAATATTAAAAAAAAAACAGTTGTCAAAAGGAGAGATCAGACAAAAGAAAAGAAACTCGTTTCACACGGTCACCATATGAAGACTAAAAGACAACAAAGGCGAGCGCTATCGCGAAAATAATATCAACAGTCTGGCACAGTCAGGATTTTGAAGCACTATGGAACGTATTGTATAAGGAATGCATGTTTCAGAAGAAGTGAGCGAGCAGTGCGGATACGAAACGGACCCGCCATCGTCTCTTCACTAGGCCTCTCCTCACACACTCTACTCTTTGCAGTGGAGTAAGTGTGGGAGAGAGAGGGATACCGCGTGAAAACGCGAGACGTCACTCGCCAAGGCGTTTGATAAGTGAGTGAAAGGGAGACAGAGAGCAGAGGGCAGAGGGGAGGTAGAAACTAGAGAAAACAGTTCGATCTAGGTGGCGGCGGTTGCGACACGCCGCTACGTCAAATGCTGAGGCGACAGGAGACATGCGTACACCAACACACCATGTCTTCTGGTGAGTGTGGGAGAAGGCGAGAAACAGAGAGAGACGAGGGATAGTGAATGATAGACAGTAGCTTCTTTCAGGTAGTTGACAGATCGATAGGCTCGATCGGGCAACTCGTCGTTGCCTCTCGGGCGGGGGAGTCTCTTCTCCCTCGCCCACATGTGTCCCTCTAATGGCACGCACGCAAAGAGAGAGGCGACGATTGGGAGGTGCACCTCCGTGCACCTCCTCTGCTCGATGGCGCGGCGAACGAAGGTGAGGGGAGCGAGAAGGGAGAGATAGAGGAACGGGAGAAGTAGAGGAAGAGGATGGGAAAAGACGTGTGTCTTTCAGGACGCGCTAGGGTGAACTTTGCGCACCTGACCGGATGTGGGCAACCGGGCGTTTCCCGATCCACATCTGGGTTCGGGGGGCACTCTCAAGCTCCTCGAGATCGTCCACGCCAAAAAAGGACGACAAAAGGTAAGATAGGGAGGGGAAGAGAGAGAGAGAGAGAGAGAGAGAGACAGAAGAAAAAATTTATGTTCTAGACAGCGACGCAATCGACTTCGCGGCGGAGAGAGGCGTGACGGAGAGAGGGAGACTCGGGGTAAGCTGCGGCGCGTCGCTTTTTTCTCGGCCCCCACTTCCGTGTCTAGGTCTAGGCCCTTTCGCACCCTGAGGCGATGCGCGCTAGTATGCAAGTACGTTTGCCGTAGTTCAAGCACGGAATTAAACGTAGGCTACACGTACTGAAGCCGAATGCTGGCTATATGTACACACTTCAAGGCATACGAGTTCAGCCAGGTCTCTGGGTAGTTTCCATCTTGGGATACCCCACATCTCTTCGTGGTGGCTGAGTTCATGTTAGCCACGTGCAGATCCGTGTACCACATGTATAGAGGAGGTGAACCAGCGAATTGCACGCCGGCGGCAAGTATAAAAGATGACGCATTGCATTCAGCTGTTATTCTCTACTTAGTTTGGTCTATCGCGAAAAATGTACAATAACTTCAAATCATTAAAAAAATTTAAATCATTTAACTCAGTAGAGAACTTACTTTTGACAAACACTTGTGACAATGAATCAAGTTCTCTCAATGTACATATCATACTTGTTGTATATGTCATACTCTATTGTACATAACCAAAATCCAAATCATACCACTAGGCATATCATACACATGTACATATCATACACATGTACATTTCATACACATGTATATATCATACACATGTAAATATCATACACATGTAAATATCATACTCTTTGTTCCACGTGAGTCGTGTCTTGTTGATGAGAGGTGAAAGTATTGAGGTAGATAAGAAGGTAAGTAACGTGAGGTGAAAGTTGGGTGAGAGTTTTTTTTTATGATGTGTGAAGGTATGTTTGAATGCAACCAAGACACGTCACTGCGCGTAGAACAGAGAGTATGATATATTAGCGTCCATCGTCAGGTGGTAGCTAACAATGTGCTACGTTCAAGCACAACTACAGAAATATACAATACAAACACACACACACACACACACACACACACACACACACACACACACACACACAAATAAAACAGAAATTGTGAAAACGTGGTACATTGTCGCAAATGTCAAAAGTAAGTTCTCAATTCTCAATCACATGGGCTGTACATTTCTCGCAGTAGCTCAAGCTGAGTAGAGGAAATCAGTTAAAAGCAATGCGTCGTCTCGTATACTAGCCGCCGGGGTGCAACTCGCCGGCTCATTTCCTCTGTGCATGTAGATATGGTTGTGCACGTGGCTGACATGATCTAAGGAACCGCGGAGAGGTGTGGGGTATCCCAAAATGGAAACTATCTGGACACATGGCTGGACGCGTAGAGCTCGAAGTGTGTACACATAGCCGGCAGTCGCAGATTTCAGTCCGTGTAGCCTACGTTCGATTCTGCAGATGTGTTTGAATGGCGGGAAATGTATAGACTATGTCTCTTGTTGCATCTAGAGTGTCTCGCTTTGGGATTGTGGAGGTGGTTTAGGTTCGTGTCGCATTTTCGTATTTTTGTATCGTCTCTAATGGCGGCGATGGATAGCGCGTCGGCGGGGGCCGAGTGAGGGTGGTAAGCCAAAGCGCACTCTGCGAATCTTTTTCTACGAACATGCCTTTCTTTAATCAAATAAGTTCATATCTATGATCATTATGGTATCGTTCCAAGATGTTGTGAAACTATTTGTTATGAATAATAAAACTATAATAATAATACCCTTTCAATTGTAAATTGCGTGAAACACGGACGTGCATCGTTCATCGACGGATAATGTGATAGGTGATAGTGGAGGAATGAGGAATGTAGTGAGAGAGCAAAGCTGTAGAGAGGGAAAGAGATAAAGGGATAGAAATCACAAGTATTAACAACATGTAGCAAAACACGGAAATTTCTCTCACTATTTGACTCTTTCTCGTCATATTTACTCGATCATTTACTTGATTTGATCATACAAGCGAGTTCAATCAAACGCGATTCTACTGGACGACAATGAACTACGTAGTCAGTTGTGAGGTAGAAGTGGGAAAAAGATGACCATTATCGAAAGAAAGAGAAGGTCGTCGAAAGAAAGAGAATGAGAAGAAGCACTCAGCTACTCAGCTTGATCGATGGTGCTAGGTGCTAGGGAGAGATCGAGAATGGTTTGGAAGACACACGTATTATTGTTACTACAATGGAGGTGACCGCATCGCGCCATCACCGGGCATTAAAAGAGTCGTAAAATGTTCTTGTTTATGGTTGGTGCTATTCGTGCTTGTGGGCCGCACGCTGCGGTCATGTGTGGATGTGAATAAAAACATGTTACATATACGCATAGAAAAATAACGCATATAAAACGATATATTACTAGTAAAGGTGTTTGTCTCTATTACGTGATGCAAAGTGAATGTTTCATTACCCAAATTTGAGGTAATATGACAAAGCCGGCAAAGCAGGACCGCAAGTCGCGGTCGGCCATGAACAGGACCCGCGAGTACACCATCAACCTTCACAAAAGATCCACAGAGTGGGATTCGAGAGTCGCGCTTCCCGCGCTCTTCATGAGGTGCGCTTTCGACACCGATCTTTCGCCACCGAGCAAATGAAAACCCATGATGTCCGCATCGACACCCGCCTCAGCCAGGCTATCTGGTCTAAGGGAGTGATTCTTTTCCGAACCCGCGTCCGTCTGTTCCGCAGTACGACGACGACGACAACGACAAGGGAGACGGCGAGGACTCCGTGCACAAGGTTTACATTCTTGTCACCTACGTTCCTTGCACTAACTTTAAGAAGCTGACCAAAGTCAACGTTGACAGCGAGGAGAAAACACTTTTTGTTCTGTGTGCTGCGCCAAGACGAGGCGAGGCGTGAGGGAGGGGCGAATCACGTAACGATTCGCGCGGGAAACGCGTTGGTGCAATGACTGCATATCTACACACTTGGTCAACTCAGAAAGTGCAGAAACTGGCTCAAACATATCTATTAGAGAAAAGACATTTGTTCGTATCGCTAATGACTGCAACTGTTGCTTCGCATTTTATTCCGAGTTAGATACGCTTCGATATCGCACTCGCCTTGTTTGTGCGAAACATTATATTGCAAGTGGACAACTCGTAAATGATAAAAAACAACAACAAAAAACAAAACAAACTCATGACATGAAGCGAGAAGATCGAATATAAAAACGATGAGTCATTTCGCTGTTGTGTGAATAGCGGCAACTGTCACTGACACTATTACACATGTAAGGTGATTGAGATCTGTACATATCCAAATGAAACCCAACTTCATCCCGAGTTGAATTAGCGTTTGGAAATGTTTGATATATTGCCCTCAAACATCTTCTAAATACTGATCTTGTCGATGTCGGTGTGTAGTTGTAAAAATGCAACTATAACCAGATAATGTCGTTCATACTACACATCGCGCCAACTTTGACGAGAAGAGTTTGACAATGGCTACTGAAAAACTCGTCTACTCCTACTCTCTCACAAACTCGTTCACTCAGGCTACTCTCTCAGTTTTCTGAATGACGAACAAGTGGAGGACACAGGCTGAATCGCACGCTTTCTTTCGAAAAGGGCAGTCACTCCTTCATTGGGATGCCCTCCACTCAATTCTAAATCTATCCGGTTCTACTTCAGGGATAGAACGATATAACACGAAATGAGATCATGTACCTTCTCTCACGCCACTCTTCTCTTGATCTTGCTGTTATTGGGTGCGAGGTGAGTGGCTGCCCGGCTCGATATTCGTATAGGAGGAAACATGCATAGGAGACAGGCTGGATGCCAGTCGACTTCTCTCACCCACACCCGACCGCGCGTCAACCGTCTCACATCCGGACACACTCGACTGACGGGTGCGAGACTGGCGATCGGAAGAAGGCGCGTGGGAGAACACACACATTTCACCACCACTAGTGCACCGCGCACCAACGTGGCACTTCTGTAAGGAGAGTCGTTAGACATTTCTGATTCACCAAAATCGTGAATGGTCTCTTCCACCATTTTGTCTGGCTTGGGTGGCCTCGCTGTTCGTAGAAACAGAGGAGATAACCAGTAGACTCGCCATTCTCGGGTCGAGAATGGCGATCGGGAGCAGGCGCGTGATGAAGAGTAGACAAGATCCGGGAGAGATGGAGGGCGAACGGGATGAATGGTCCCTACATTTCTGATCGTCCCGCTCCACAACACTGCCGATACAGATACGGGTCTAGAAGTGAATTGAGGGAGAGAGAGAGAGAAGGAGAAAGTGAGAGAGAGACGTTTATCTCTCCTTTTGGTGGAATTCGAGTGGCGCAATGGCGTGAGAGATGCGAGCTCTCGAAATACGTATACTTATAACGGGCGTATTTCGAATCCTGCGTATACACGAACACTACTAAAGATTACACATTCACGGCCAAGGACGGAAGAAGAACAAATTAGAGAGAGCTCAATTAAAGAGGCTAAGCATTTAGATTTTGAAAAAAAACATGAGTACACAACATTCAGTGATAATTAGGATTCGTGGATACTCACTTGGTCAGCTCTCCGGCGCACCTGTTGACGTCAATGTTGGTGTCGGCCTCGCGGCAACATACGGAGACGAAACGGCTGCCGTCTCCCTTGATAACGATGAAGGTGTAC
>CAWZYM010000341.1:147500-152500 GCA_963966185.1 Rhabditoides inermis | reverse complement strand
CAGAATGTTCTTCTCGCTTCCGTTGCTTCTCGTTTGTACCAGTGAGTTCCAGTTGATTTGGTGAGTGTTTTCTCTCAAATAGTTTATGTATTACTTATATACTTATACTTATGTATTATTATGTATATTATGTATGCAATACTCACTAAGATGAAGTTTTAATTTCAGGAGAAGTAAGAAGCACGCGGGTGACGAAAACGAGGTGGAAGAAGATGAGTTGGAGAAGAGAGGCGAACGACTTCGTCAACCAGAAGGGCGCCTACCATCCGTTCAGGATGAACATAGACGTCGGTCCGGTAAGCATGGATCATGGGTGTTTACATTCGTGCAACGTTGTTTCAGACTATCCGGAACCAGGCTCGATACGAGGATGAGGATATCACTCTGCGAGATCCGGTGAATATTGGCCTCGCCGACTTGCCGATCGACTATCTGGAGCCGCTTGCTTCGGAGACAACATGTTGCTCTATGATTTCGGAGTGTCGTGAGTGATTTTTTGTGTGTGAAGAGTACTTTATGACTCCCTTCAGTGACATGAACACCACCATCATCTCGAGACAGATGGCGTCGTCTTCGGGTGTCTCTGTGGAGGTAGCGTTCGAAGCTGCCGGCCGTCAGCTGCCAGGTCAACATTCCGCGCCCTGGCTCAATCCCAACAACGCGCACATGCTCGAGGACGTGAGTGCTGTTCGAGTAATCAGGGAAACCTAGTTTTATTGTGTTCAATTTAGATGGCTCTTCCCGGTATGGAATTCTCCAAGTCGAGCCTAGATGCCACGATGAGTTCGGAGATCTTAACGGTTTGTAGTCGTTTCATTTCTCTGATTTATTTGTTTGTTTGCAGTGGCGAGGAAGTCGCCTGGCGCGCAGAGCCGCGCACGCACTTCGTTGCAGCGCACCCTCAACGCCACCTGAGATGCCCAGCGTGAGCGTGCCTGGAATGAGCTCGCGTATTCCCCCGATGCCGCAGATGCAGCATTTCCTCGATCCGTTTGGCGTTATGGACATGAGACCGCGTGACACTGCCAGCGTCGCGCAGTCCGAACCGAGCGCGAAACCGGTGGACGAGGAGTCGAAGCAGAGGAGGGCGAGTGTGGAGAGGAGGCAGAATCAGCTGATGGATGTGCAGGTGGATGAGATGATGGACATAGACGCTCAGCCGCCAAAGGCAGCCGAGTCGACCCGATGCTACTCGACTCTTCGATAGACGAGATTATCGAGTAAACTTATGTGAGTTACTAATTCTGAAAATATAATAATGTCAATAAGTATTTGTTTTAGGAAAAGATGAAGGCGTGCACGGTCAACTACGAGGATATTATGCGCTTGAAAGAGGACTTATGTTGATCAAGGTGATGGTGAATATTGTGTTTTGTGTGTTATTAATTTACGGGTTTTAGATCCTTCATCCTCATCACCGCTCTGCAGCTGTTAGGTCTTCCAATGTTTACCGAGAACATGGGAGGCGCCAAGGCGCGCCTCCTGTTCAGGAAGAAGGGTGAGTTACCACTTTAAGTTTTAAAAAACACAACATTATTGCTGCAGTTTGTGAGCCGCATCCGCTGGATGGGCAGTTAGAGATGGCGTCGCTGGCTGGCCCTCGTCGCCATCGGCTGATGAAGAAAGAAATGGAAGAAGAGGAGGACATGTCCCTCCACAACGAGATCAGGAGGAAGGAGAGAGGCGGAATGGACATGTCGATGGACGAGCAGCTGAGGAATGTGTTCATGAGGAGCAGCCCAGTCGCCCAATGGCTGGAGCAGCAGGAGAGCGATCGAGAGAAGATGTACATGAAGAGCGACACGCTGAAGTGAGTTGATGCTATGATACCTAGGTAACTCGTTTTTTCTAGCCCCGATCTGACTCGTGGCGGTATGATGGACATGGACATGAACATGGAGATGAGCTCCCACCTCGATAAGAGCAATGGCAATGATACCAGAGTGGGTCGATGGTTGTGTTCGACGTCCATGTCTATCGTTCCAGTACCTCGACGGCGATCTGAACATGCGCGAGCGCGTGGATGACGAGTCGATGCAGGCGCCTCGACGCCGCGCCAGATCGTTCAACGGAAGTGGGTTATATTGACCATATTCCATTTATTATTCATTTTCCTCTTCAGTGGATCCTCGTCGCAGTACGCTGGATATGTCGGACGAACCGAAGAGCATAATCGACCGCTCAGCGGACATGGTCAACGACACGGAGCACACGAGACCCGACAAACACTCCAAGATCATGTTCAAGTGAGTCGCGACGATAGGAGGGTTGATAAATGAGAAATACGAATTGATTTCAGCAAGTTCATGAATGAGTGCAAGGAAAGAGACTCAGATGAGATTGCTCTCTCGCTGTGCATCTCCGGTATCGACGTCAAGGAGGCCGCTCACTTCTACTCTGCACTTGGTACGCCATTTTGCAGTTTTTATTTTGTAATTGCTGAATTGGCCATTAGTTTTCCGTTTCGCTGAAGAACCTCAAGATCGATGCGGACCAGCGACCAGAGCGAGCCGTATGAAGAGATCTCCATTCAGCCGTTTGGAATGCTCCCCTCACAGCAGGAGGCTGGCGACATCTACCAGTAGGCTACCAGGGATCACATTTCCGACATGTGAATTATTTTTTAGATTTCATCTACTCACTTTAATCCACTTGTGTTCATATGCACCCTGCCTTTTGTCTTATCCGATTATCTAGTTATGCATGTTTGCCGTTTCCCACTACAAGTGTTTTGCTGTGAATATTGTTTGAAGTTGTTTACTTTGCAGCGTTTCGAAGTTTTTGTTGGAGATAAATGATGGAGAAGTAGAAGAAATGTGCCATTTACTGTTCGGGAGAGGGATCGCCTTGATAGTTTTGGTTTTTGCGAAAGTAGTGCCTCGCCTCGGAAGATACATACTGGTCTGTGGGAGAGGAACTCCCTGGAAGGATGTGTTGGAGAGAGGTGGCTAAAAAGTGACTGACTGGCGCGGGTGAAGCCATGAATGAAAGAACGGCCGGCGCTGGTTTGGTGGGAATGGGGAAAGCGAGAGGTCCTCCGGAGAAGGAAGACCTGAATGGGCGAAGTGATCCATGGATGAACGCCTGACGCGAACTGTAGTTCAGACCTACTCTATCCAGTCATATCATTGAGATATAACGATTCCGGTTGATTCTCTTCTCTCTAGCTCTACCATCGACAATTGTATAGGAATAGATTCTTTTTAAGCGGTTCTTCACCGGCGTAGAAAGACCCAGACGAATTGTTATTCTGAACACCCTGGAAGGATGTATTAAAGAAAGTCTCTCCAACACAATCTTCCAGGGAGTTAAAAGACTATCCACAGTCACCAGGTCATCCAACACATCACGGAAATAACATTAACAGAGAGAGAGGGGGGGGGGGATTGAGAGAAAAAGTTGCGCCATGGGTTCCACATCTTGTAGTCTTTCTCGGACGGTAGCCGTCGCCGTTTCTTCGTCTTTCCATTACAGACACCAGACTATCCACAGTGACCAGGTCATCCAACACATTACGGGAATAAAAATAAAACAGAAAGGGAGAGAGAGAGAGAGAGAGAGAGAAAGGAAATGGAGAGAGACTTGAGCCATGGGTTCCACTTCTTCTAGGCAATCTCGGACGGTAGCCGTCGCCGTTTCTTCGTATTTCCATTACAGACACCAGACTATCCACAGTCACCAGGTCATCCAACACATCACGGGAATAAAAACAAACAGAAAGGGAGAGAGAGAGAGAGAGAGAGAGAGAGAGAGAGAGAGAGAGAGAGAAGGGAAATGGAGAAAGACTTGAGCCATGGGTTCCACTTCTTCTAGGCAATCTCGGACGGTAGCCGTCACCGTTTCTTCGTCTTTCCATTACAGACACCAGACTATCCACAGTCACCAGGTCATCTAACACATCACGGGAATAAAAATAAACAGAAAGGGAGAGAGAGAGAGAGGGAGAGAGAGAGAAGGGAAATAGAGAGAGACTTGAGCCATGGGTTCCACTTCTTCTAGTCTTTCTCGGACGGTGGCCGTCGCCGTTTCTTCGTCTTTTCATTACAGACACCAGACTATCCACAGTGACCAGGTCATCCAACACATCACGGAAATAACATTAACAGAGAGAGAGAGAGAGAGAGGGGGGGGGAATTGAGAGAAAAAGTTGCGCCATGGGTTCCACATCTTGTAGTCTTTCTCGGACGGTAGCCGTCGCCGTTTCTTCGTATTTCCATTACAGACACCAGACTATCCACAGTCACCAGGTCATCTAACACATCACGGGAATAAAAATAAACAGAAAGGGAGAGAGAGAGAGAGAGAGAAGGGAAATAGAGAGAGACTTGAGCCATGGGTTCCACTTCTTCTAGTCTTTCTCGGACGGTGGCCGTCGCCGTTTCTTCGTCTTTTCATTACAGACACCAGAATATCCACAGTCACCAGGTCATCCAACACATCACGGGATAAAAAATAAACAGAAAGGGAGAGAGAGAGAGAGAAAGAGAGAGAGAGAGAGAGAGAGAAAGGAAATGGAGAGAGACTTGAGCCATGGGTTCCACTTCTTCTAGTCTTTCTCGGACGGTGGCCGTCGCCGTTTCTTCGTCTTTCCATCACAGACACCAGACTATTCACAATCACCAGGTCATCCAACACATCACGGGAATAAAAATAAACAGAAAGGGAGAGAGAGAGAGAGAAGAGAAATGGAGAGAAACTTGAGCCATGGGTTCCACTTCTTCTAGTTTTTCTCGGACGGTAGCCGTCGCCGTTTTTTTTCGTATTTCCATCACAGACACCAGACTATCCACAGTCACCAGGTCATCCAACACATCACGGGAATAAAAATAAACAGAAAGGGAGAGAGAGAGAGAGAGAGAGAGAGAGAAGGGAAATAGAGAGAGACTTGAGCCATGGGTTCCACTTCTTCTAGTCTTTCTTGGACGGTGGCCGTCGCCGTTTCTTCGTCTTTCCATCACAGACACCAGACTATCCACAGTCACCAGGTCATCTAACACATC
>CAWZYM010000341.1:95000-140000 GCA_963966185.1 Rhabditoides inermis | reverse complement strand
AGAGAGGGACAGTTCACCCACCACATGCACATCTCCCTCTCACTCCATTAAAGTGAAACTCCGTGATAGTATTAGGTTTTAAATGAAAGAGGAGGTAAATGAGAGTTAAAAGACACCTTACAAAGAAGTTTTCAAGGTGTTTGACGATATTCGGAGTCATGCCCTGGAGGCTTGTGGCAGATGTCCTGATAGTGTTTCAAAAATCTGAAACTCTGCCCAAAAATTAGGCTCACGCCGGTTTCGCGATATATAGTAAAATTAAAGATATATAATAAAATTAAAAAGTATGCAGTATTCCATTAGATCAGATCATTTTAAGCGATATGATGGCGATCCAGATGTCAAATCAATCGAAAACAAATAGGAATCTAGAAATAAATGACTCTCTGCACGAACCACGCGTATGAGAAATTTGATTGAAAGCCTAACTAAATAAATTTAAATTACTGTTTTGTTATAATTAGATAAGGGTATGAAAAGGCAAACCAACTCGATATCCAGATCGAGCTTCATTAATGGGGTGTTCGCCTAACACACACGTTTGCGGCATTTATCGCTGGGTTTCGGAGCACTGCTAATAAGGACTGAGAAAGAGTTAGACTAAACTTATGATTTTTGTTTTGATTTAAACAGGTTAGAGTGGTAACGCAAACCAAGTCGATATCTAGATCGAACTCCATTTATGACGTGTTGTTTGATTTTGATGATTGTTTTTGTGTTGACACGGTGCTCGTCTGTTTTCTCACTGGCATTTAGCACGTACCTATTCTTCAGTGTCAGTGAGACAGATACTGAATCGCAGTAGGCTATAAAACATGTTAAAAAACTATTTGCAAAACGTGATGTGAACGTCCCTGACCACATGTCAACGTGTCAAATTCAATAGGAATTGAACCCGGGTCCTTCGACTACCGGGCAAAAGCGTTTCCACAACACTAACCGCTCACATTCGCAAGCAGTTGAACGGGAATGATAAGGGATGACGTCGTAGCGACACTGCCATGCTAGATTGTCCAGTCACTCGACACTCTTTTCTCTCGGGTCCGGGGTCTAGAGTCCAGCTGGCACGGCCGACTGTCCCGCAGTTTGGCGCCGACAACCGCACACCATTTTGCATCTCACGTGAGTGATCCTGTCAGCGGTCATATGCTCAGTTACAAAATTAGGCCATGCACGTCTTAGTCCATCTCTCGAAGTGAAGCTGCGAACGGCTCACTTCACATGCCTGTAAATCCGTACCACTTTCGTGAAACATGATGTTTTTTTGCGTAATATATATGACATATCTGGCAAAACTCAACTTGAATATCTATTTTGTACGTTTTAAGGGTTTTACGTTTCGAAGTTGAGGAGACGGGGTTGTCAATTCAGACTAACAAGCAAATGGCAACAGGTCACGCCCCCACAAACTGCTATGTTTTGATGGAATCGTGTAGGCATGCCCCATACCAAGCCCGAGCCTAAGCACTGGAAGTTGACATGCATTCTCGTGTGCGATAGGTCATTGCGCATACCATCTCGAAACGCGGACTGTGAAACAACGGTTCGATGGCCTAGTGGCTAGTGAGCTAACTCGTAAGTATTGTTGACCAAGGTTCGGTCCCTGTCGGTGCAAAGCGTTTTTACAAAAAAAAATTATGAAAAAAACACAAGTATTAGTATTGTTGGATCATATACAAAATATTTTTCTCTCGTGCGCTTCATTTCGAAGATTTCATTTGACTTTATTTGACTTCATTTGGAAGACAGGATAACTTATTCTTTCGCTCCGCAGTCCATTCATACTCTAATAGTGCAAGTGAAAATAAAGAAACCTTTTGAAGATCAAAAATCACTGATTTTTTTTATTTCTAATGTGAGAACGTGTTTCAAACTTGGAAAAAACTTTTTGCTTCGATAGGAACCGAATCTTGGTCATCACTACTTACGAGTAAGATCAGTAACCACTAGGCGCGAACCGTTGTTTCACAGTTGTTCAAGTCGAGCTCTCTCTCTCTCTCTCTCTCTCTCTCTCTCTCTCTCTCTTTCTCTCTGTCAGCCATTTGCTTGTCACGCCACACCGAAAGAGAGAGAGAGAGAGAGAGAGAGAGAGAGAGAGAGAGAGAGACTGGTTCAAGTGAGCGACGACAAGTGAGCTCGACTCGCAACACGTCGCTCTCGCTGCTCTCTTTGTCGAAAGCGAGCTGCGTGCCGGCCGGGTAGACTGCGCACACTCGGCACACTGCCCACTGACACTTCACACGCGCACCAACCACTGCAACCAGCATCACTCTTGGTCACTACCATCGTACCTTGGGACAAATGACAGTCATAGAGGAGAGAGAGAGAGAGAGAGAGAGAAAGATAGGGAGAGAGAGAGACTGGTTCAAGTGAGCGACGACAAGTGAGCTCGACTCGCAACACGTCGCTCTCGCTGCTCTCTTCGACGAATGCGAGCTGCGTGCCGGCCGGATAGACTGCGCACACTCGGCACACACTGCCCACTGACACTTCACACGCGCACCAACCACTGCAACCAGCATCACTCTTGGTCACTACCATCGTACCTTGTGACAAATGACAGTCATAGAGGAGAGAGAGAGAGAGAGAGAGAGAGAGAGAGAGAGAGAGAGAAAGATAGGGAGAGAGAGACTGGTTCAAGTGAGCGACGACAAGTGAGCTCGACTCGCAACACGCCGCTCTCGCTGCTCTCTTTGTCGAATGCGAGCTGCGTGCCGGCCGGGTAGACTGCGCACACTCGGCACACTGCCCACTGACACTTCACACGCGCACCAACCACTGCAACCAGCATCACTCTTGGTCACTACCATCGTACCTTGTGACAAAAGACAGTCATAGAGGAGAGAGAGAGAGAGAGAGAGAGAGAGAGAGAGAAAGGGAGAGAGAGACTGGTTCAAGTGAGCGATGACAAGTGAGCTCGACTCGCAACACGTCGCTCTCGCTGCTCTCTTCGACGAATGCGAGCTGCGTGCCGGCCGGGTAGACTGCGCACACTCGGCACACACTGCCCACTGACACTTCACACGCGCACCAACCACTGCAACCAGCATCACTCTTGGTCACTACCATCGTACCTTGTGACAAATGACAGTCATAGAGGAGAGAGAGAGAGAGAGAGAGAGAGAGACTGGTTCAAGTGAGCGACGACAAGTGAGCTCGACTCGCAACACGTCGCTCTCGCTGCTCTCTTCGACGAATGCGAGCTGCGTGCCGGCCGGGTAGACTGCGCACACTCGGCACACACTGCCCACTGACACTTCACACGCGCACCAACCACTGCAACCACCATCACTCTTGGTCACTACCATCGTACCTTGTGACAAATGACAGTCATAGAGGAGAGAGAGAGAGAGAGAGAGAGAAAGGGAGAGAGAGACTGGTTCAAGTGAGCGACGACAAGTGAGCTCGACTCGCAACACGCCGCTCTCGCTGCTCTCTTTGTCGAATGCGAGCTGCGTGCCGGCCGGGTAGACTGCGCACACTCGGCACACACTGCCCACTGACACTTCACACGCGCACCAACCACTGCAACCAGCATCACTCTTGGTCACTACCATCGTACCTTGCGACAAATGACAGTCATAGAGGAGAGAGAGAGAGAGAGAGAAAGGGAGAGAGAGAGCGAGAGAGAAAGGGAGAGAGAGACTGGTTCAAGTGAGCGACGACAAGTGAGCTCGATTCGCAACACGCCGCTCTCGCTGCTCTCTTCGTCGAATGCGAGCTGCGTGCCGGCCGGATAGACTGCGCACACTCGGCACACACTGCCCACTCACACTTCACACGCGCACCAACCACTGCAACCAGCATCACTCTTGGTCACTACCATCGTACCTTGTGACAAATGACAGTCATAGAGGAGAGAGAGAGAGAGAGAGAGAGAGAGAGAGAGAGAGAGAGAGAGAGGGAGAGAGAGAGACTGGTTCAAGTGAGCGACGACAAGTGAGCTCGATTCGCAACACAAAAATACCAATTGATTCGCAACATAAAAAAATACCAATTGATGTTAATATAATCACTCAGTTGTGTATCTCTCTGCTTTCTCTCAATTCAACCCTTTTGCCGTGACGCGCTTCTAGAGACCCATGCTCTGTGAATCGTGTCAGTGGACTTTAGGAACGGTAAAGCAGAGAAAATAATATTGACTTCTCCGCCACCATGTTCATTCAACTGGGTCCTCAAATATGGTCTATTATTCAAATTATGGAAGAAGTACGAGTTTCGCAGTGGAAATGTGGTGGTTGGGTGTGAGTATTGATTTACGTTTCAAAACTTTACGGGACAATCACAAACGGTTTGTGAGATTTATTTTTTTAATGTTAAACACTAACAAATACCAATTGATGTTAATATAATCACTCAGTTGTGTATCTCTCTGCTTCCTCTCAATTCAACCTTTTTGCCGTGACGCGCTTCTAGAGACCCATGCTCTGTGAATCGTGTCAGTGGACTTGAGGAACGGTAAAGCGGAGAAAATAATTTGACTTATCCGCCACCATGTCCATCCAACTGGGTCCTCAAATATGGTCTAGTATTCAAATTATGGAAGAAATACGAGTTTCGCAGTGTAAATGTGGTGGTTGGGTGTGAGTATTGATTTACGTTTCAAAACTTTACGGGACAAACACAAACGGTTTGTGAGATTTATTTTTCGGTGTAAAACACTAACAAATACCAATTGATGTTAATATAATCACTCAGTTGTGTATCTCTCTGCTTTCTCTCAATTCAACCCTTTTGCCGTGACACGCTTCTAGAGACCCATGCTCTGTGAATCGTGTCAGTGCACTTGAGGAACGGTAAAGCGAAGAAAATAATTTGACGTATCCGCCACCATGTCCATCCAACTGGGTTCTTGATTATGGTCTAGTATTCAAATTATGGAAGAAATACGAGTTTCGCAGTGGAAATGTGGTGTATGGGTGTGAGTACTGATTAACGTTTCAAAACTTTACAAGACAATTACAAACGGTTTGTGAGATTTATTTTCCGGTGTAAAACACTAACAAATACCAATTGATGTCAATATAATCACTCAGTTGTGTATCTCTCTGCTTTCTCTCAATTCAACCCTTTTGCCGTGACGCGCTTCTAGAGACCCATGCTCTGTGAATCGTGTCAGTGGACTTGAGGAACGGTAAAACGGAGAAAATAATTTGACTCATCCGCCACCATGTCCATTCAACTGGGTCCTCAAATATGGTCTAGTATTCAAATTATGGAAGAAATACGAGTTTCGCAGTGTAAATGTGGTGGTTGGGTGTGAGTATTGAATTACGTTTCAAAACTTTACGGGACAATCACAAACGGTTTGTGAGATTTCTTTTTTGGTGTTAAACACTAACAAATACCAATTGATGTTAATATAATCACTCAGTTGTGTATCTCTCTGCTTTCTCTCAATTCAACCTTTTTGCCGTGACGCGTTTCTAGAGACCCATGATCTGTGAATCGTGTCAGTGGACTTGAGGAACGGTAAAGCGGAGAAAATAATTTGACTTATCCGCCACCATGTCCATCCAACTGGGTCCTCAAATATGGTCTAGTATTCAAATTATGGAAGAAATACGAGTTTCGCAGTGTAAATGTGGTGGTTGGGTGTGAGTATTGATTTACGTTTCAAAACTTTACGGGACAAACACAAACGGTTTGTGAGATTTATTTTTCGGTGTAAAACACTAACAAATACCAATTGATGTTAATATAATCACTCAGTTGTGTATCTCTCTGCTTTCTCTCAATTCAACCCTTTTGCCGTGACGCGCTTCTAGAGACCCATGCTCTGTGAATCGTGTCAGTGCACTTGAGGAACGGTAAAGCGAAGAAAATAATTTGACTTATCCGCCACCATGTCCATCCAACTGGGTTCTTGATTATGGTCTAGTATTCAAATTATGGAAGAAATACGAGTTTCGCAGTGGAAATGTCGTGGTTGGGTGTGAGTATTGATTAATGTTTCAAAACTTTACAGAACAATCACAAACAGTTTGTGAAGTTTATTTTTGAGTGTAAAACACTAAAAATACCAATTGATGTTAATATAATCACTCAGTTGTGTATCTCTACGCTTCCTCTCAATTCAACATTTTTGCCGTGACGCGCTTCTAGAGACCCATGCTCTGTGAATCGTGTCAGTGGACTTGAGGAACGGTAAAGCGGAGAAATTAATTTGACTTATCCGCCATCATGTCCATCTAACTGGGTCCTCAAATATGGTCTAGTATTCAAATTATGGAAGAAATACGAGTTTCGCAGTGTAAATGTGGTGGTTGGGTGTGAGTATTGATTTACGTTTCAAAACTTTACGGGACAAACACAAACGGTTTGTGAGATTTATTTTTTCGGTGTAAAACACTAACAAATACCAATTGATGTTAATATAATCACTCAGTTGTGTATCTCTTTGCTTTCTCTCAATTCAACCCTTTTGCCGTGACACGCTTCTAGAGACCCATGCTCTGTGAATCGTGTCAGTGGACTTGAGGAACGGTAAAGCGGAGAAAATAATTTGACTTATCCGCCACCATGTCCAACCAACTGTGTCCTCAATTATGGTCTAGTTTTCAAATTATGGAAGAAATACGAGTTTTGCAGTGGAAATGTGGTGGTTGGGTGTGAGTATTGATTTACGTTTCAAAACTTCACGGGACAATCAACGGTTTGTGAGGTTTATTTTTGAATGTAAAACACTAAAAAATACCAATTGATGTTAATATAACCACTCAGTTGTGTATCTCTCTGCTTTCTCTCAATTCAACCCTTTTGCCGTGACATGCTTCTAGAGACCCATGCTCTGTGAATCGTGTCAGTGGACTTGACTTGAGGAACGCTAAAGCGGAGAAAATAATTTGACTTATCCGCCACCATGTCCATTCAACTGTGTCCTCAATTATGGTCTATTATTCAAATTATGGAAAAAATACGAGTTTCGCAGTGTAAATGTGGTGGTTGGGTGTGAGTATTGATTTACGTTTCAAAACTTCACGGGACAATCACAAACGGTTTGTGAGGTTTATTTTTGAGTCTAAAACACTAAAAAATACCAATTGATGTTAATATGATCACTCAGTTGTGTATCTCTCTGCTTTCTCTCACTTCAACCTTTTTGCCGTGACGCGCTTCTAGAGACCCATGCTCTGTGAATCGTGTCAGTGGACTTGAGGAACGGTAAAGCGGAGAAAATAATTTGACTTTTCCGCCACCATATCCATCCAACTGTGTCCTCAAATATGGTCTAGTATTCAAATTATGGAAAAAAAAACGAGTTTCGCAGTGTAAATGTGGTGGTTGGGTGTGAGTATTGATTTACGTTTCAAAACTTTACGGGACACTCACAAACGGTTTGTGAGGTTTATTTTTGAGTGTGAAACACTGAAAAATACCAACGGTTGTTAATATAATCACTCACTTGTGTATCTCTCTGCTTCCTCTCAATTCAACCTTTTTGCCGTGACGCGCTTCTAGAGACCCGTGCTCTGTGAATCGTGTCAGTGGACTTGAGGAACGGTAAAGCGGAGTAAATAATTTGACTTAACCGCCACCATGTCCATTCAACTGGGTCCTCAAATATGGTCTAGTATTCAAATTATGGAAGAAATACGAGTTTCGCAGTGGAAATGTGGTGGTTGGGTGTGAGTATTGATTAACGTTTCAAAAATTTACAGGACAATCACAAACAGTTTGTGAGGTTTATTTTTGAGTGTAAAACACTGAAAAACATAAATTGATGTTAATATAATCACTCAGTTATGTATCTCTTTGCTTTCTCTCGATTCAACCTTTTTGCCGTGACGCGCTTCTGGAGACCCATGATCTGTGAATCGTGTCAGTGGACTTGAGGAACGGTAAAGCGGAAAAAAATTGATTCATCCGCCACCATGTCCAACCAACTGTGTCCTCAATTATGGTCTAGTTTTCAAATTATGGAAGAAATACGAGTTTTGCAGTGGAAATGTGGTGGTTGGGTGTGAGTATTGATTTACGTTTCAAAACTTCACGGGACAATCACAAACGGTTTGTGAGGTTTATTTTTGAATGTAAAACACTAAAAAAATACCAATTGATGTTAATATAACCACTCAGTTGTGTATCTTTCTGCTTTCTCTAGATTCAACCTTTTTGCCGTGACGCGCTTCTGGAGACCCATGCTCTGTGAATCGTGTCAGTGGACTTGAGGAACGGTAAAGCGGAAAAAAATTTGATTCATCCGCCACCATGTCCAACCAACTGTGTCCTCAATTATGGTCTAGTTTTCAAATTATGGAAGAAATACGAGTTTTGCAGTGGAAATGTGGTGGTTGGGTGTGAGTATTGATTTACGTTTCAAAACTTCACGGGACAATCACAAACGGTTTGTGAGGTTTATTTTTGAATGTAAAACACTAAAAAAATACCAATTGATGTTAATATAACCACTCAGTTGTGTATCTTTCTGCTTTCTCTCAATTCAACCCTTTTGCCGTGACACGCTTCTAGAGACCCATGCTCTGTGAATCGTGTCAGTGGACTTGAGGAACGGTAAAGCGGAGAAAATAATTTGACTTATCCGCCACCATGTCCAACCAACTGTGTCCTCAATTATGGTCTAGTTTTCAAATTATGGAAGAAATACGAGTTTTGCAGTGGAAATGTGGTGGTTGGGTGTGAGTATTGATTTACGTTTCAAAACTTCACGGGACAATCAACGGTTTGTGAGGTTTATTTTTGAATGTAAAACACTAAAAAAATACCAATTGATGTTAATATAACCACTCAGTTGTGTATCTCTCTGCTTTCTCTCAATTCAACCCTTTTGCCGTGACATGCTTCTAGAGACCCATGCTCTGTGAATCGTGTCAGTGGACTTGAGGAACGGTAAAGCGGAGAAAATAATTTGACTTATCCGCCACCATGTCCATTCAACTGTGTCCTCAATTATGGTCTAGTATTCAAATTATGAAAAAAATACGAGTTTCGCAGTGTAAATGTGGTGGTTGGGTGTGAGTATTGATTTACGTTTCAAAACTTCACGGGACAATCACAAACGGTTTGTGAGGTTTATTTTTGAATGTAAAACACTAAAAAATACCAATTGATGTTAATATAATCACTCAGTTGTGTATCTCTCTGCTTCCTCTCACTTCAACCTTTTTGCCGTGACGCGCTTCTAGAGACCCATGCTCTGTGAATCGTGTCAGTGGACTTGAGGAACGGTAAAGCGGAGAAAATAATTTGACTTTTCCGCCACCATGTCCATCCAACTGTGTCCTCAAATATGGTCTAGTATTCAAATTATGGAAAAAAACGAGTTTCGCAGTGTAAATGTGGTGGTTGGGTGTGAGTATTGATTTACGTTTCAAAACTTTACGGGACACTCACAAACGGTTTGTGAGGTTTATTTTTGAGTGTGAAACACTGAAAATGACCAATGATTGTTAATATAATCACTCACTTGTGTATCTCTCTGCTTCCTCTCAATTCAACCTTTTTGCCGTGACGCGCTTCTAGAGACCCGTGCTCTGTGAATCGTGTCAGTGGACTTGAGGAACGGTAAAGCGGAGTAAATAATTTGACTTAACCGCCACCATGTCCATTCAACTGGGTCCTCAAATATGGTCTAGTATTCAAATTATGGAAGAAATACGAGTTTCGCAGTGGAAATGTGGTGGTTGGGTGTGAGTATTGATTAACGTTTCAAAAATTTACAGGACAATCACAAACAGTTTGTGAGGTTTATTTTTGAGTGTAAAACACTGAAAAACATAAATTGATGTTAATATAATCACTCAGTTATGTATCTCTCTGCTTTCTCTCGATTCAACCTTTTTGCCGTGACGCGCTTCTGGAGACCCATGCTCTGTGAATCGTGTCAGTGGACTTGAGGAACGGTAAAGCGGAAAAAAAATTGATTCATCCGCCACCATGTCCAACCAACTGTGTCCTCAATTATGGTCTAGTTTTCAAATTATGGAAGAAATACGAGTTTTGCAGTGGAAATGTGGTGGTTGGGTGTGAGTATTGATTTACGTTTCAAAACTTCACGGGACAATCACAAACGGTTTGTGAGGTTTATTTTTGAATGTAAAACACTAAAAAAATACCAATTGATGTTAATATAACCACTCAGTTGTGTATCTCTCTGCTTTCTCTCAATTCAACCCTTTTGCCGTGACGCGCTTCTAGAGACCCATGCTCTGTGAATCGTGTCAGTGGACTTGAGGAACGGTAAAGCGGAGAAAATAATTTGACTTATCCGCCACCATGTCCAACCAACTGTGTCCTCAATTATGGTCTAGTTTTCAAATTATGGAAGAAATACGAGTTTTGCAGTGGAAATGTGGTGGTTGGGTGTGAGTATTGATTTACGTTTCAAAACTTCACGGGACAATCAACGGTTTGTGAGGTTTATTTTTGAATGTAAAACACTAAAAAATACCAATTGATGTTAATATAACCACTCAGTTGTGTATCTCTCTGCTTTCTCTCAATTCAACCCTTTTGCCGTGACATGCTTCTAGAGACCCATGCTCTGTGAATCGTGTCAGTGGACTTGACTTGAGGAACGCTAAAGCGGAGAAAATAATTTGACTTATCCGCCACCATGTCCATTCAACTGTGTCCTCAATTATGGTCTATTATTCAAATTATGGAAAAAAATACGAGTTTCGCAGTGTAAATGTGGTGGTTGGGTGTGAGTATTGATTTACGTTTCAAAACTTCACGGGACAATCACAAACGGTTTTTGAGGTTTATTTTTGAGTCTAAAACACTAAAAAATACCAATTGATGTTAATATGATCACTCAGTTGTGTATCTCTCTGCTTTCTCTCACTTCAACCTTTTTGCCGTGACGCGCTTCTAGAGACCCATGCTCTGTGAATCGTGTCAGTGGACTTGAGGAACGGTAAAGCGGAGAAAATAATTTGACTTTTCCGCCACCATATCCATCCAACTGTGTCCTCAAATATGGTCTAGTATTCAAATTATGGAAAAAAAAACGAGTTTCGCAGTGTAAATGTGGTGGTTGGGTGTGAGTATTGATTTACGTTTCAAAACTTTACGGGACACTCACAAACGGTTTGTGAGGTTTATTTTTGAGTGTGAAACACTGGAAAATACCAACGGTTGTTAATATAATCACTCACTTGTGTATCTCTCTGCTTCCTCTCAATTCAACCTTTTTGCCGTGACGCGCTTCTAGAGACCCGTGCTCTGTGAATCGTGTCAGTGGACTTGAGGAACGGTAAAGCGGAGTAAATAATTTGACTTAACCGCCACCATGTCCATTCAACTGGGTCCTCAAATATGGTCTAGTATTCAAATTATGGAAGAAATACGAGTTTCGCAGTGGAAATGTGGTGGTTGGGTGTGAGTATTGATTAACGTTTCAAAAATTTACAGGACAATCACAAACAGTTTGTGAGGTTTATTTTTGAGTGTAAAACACTGAAAAACATAAATTGATGTTAATATAATCACTCAGTTATGTATCTCTCTGCTTTCTCTCGATTCAACCTTTTTGCCGTGACGCGCTTCTGGAGACCCATGCTCTGTGAATCGTGTCAGTGGACTTGAGGAACGGTAAAGCGGAAAAAAAAATTGATTCATCCGCCACCATGTCCAACCAACTGTGTCCTCAATTATGGTCTAGTTTTCAAATTATGGAAGAAATACGAGTTTTGCAGTGGAAATGTGGTGGTTGGGTGTGAGTATTGATTTACGTTTCAAAACTTCACGGGACAATCACAAACGGTTTGTGAGGTTTATTTTTGAATGTAAAACACTAAAAAAATACCAATTGATGTTAATATAACCACTCAGTTGTGTATCTTTCTGCTTTCTCTAGATTCAACCTTTTTGCCGTGACGCGCTTCTGGAGACCCATGCTCTGTGAATCGTGTCAGTGGACTTGAGGAACGGTAAAGCGGAAAAAAAATTTGATTCATCCGCCACCATGTCCAACCAACTGTGTCCTCAATTATGGTCTAGTTTTCAAATTATGGAAGAAATACGAGTTTTGCAGTGGAAATGTGGTGGTTGGGTGTGAGTATTGATTTACGTTTCAAAACTTCACGGGACAATCACAAACGGTTTGTGAGGTTTATTTTTGAATGTAAAACACTAAAAAAATACCAATTGATGTTAATATAACCACTCAGTTGTGTATCTTTCTGCTTTCTCTCAATTCAACCCTTTTGCCGTGACACGCTTCTAGAGACCCATGCTCTGTGAATCGTGTCAGTGGACTTGAGGAACGGTAAAGCGGAGAAAATAATTTGACTTATCCGCCACCATGTCCAACCAACTGTGTCCTCAATTATGGTCTAGTTTTCAAATTATGGAAGAAATACGAGTTTTGCAGTGGAAATGTGGTGGTTGGGTGTGAGTATTGATTTACGTTTCAAAACTTCACGGGACAATCAACGGTTTGTGAGGTTTATTTTTGAATGTAAAACACTAAAAAATACCAATTGATGTTAATATAACCACTCAGTTGTGTATCTCTCTGCTTTCTCTCAATTCAACCCTTTTGCCGTGACATGCTTCTAGAGACCCATGCTCTGTGAATCGTGTCAGTGGACTTGACTTGAGGAACGCTAAAGCGGAGAAAATAATTTGACTTATCCGCCACCATGTCCATTCAACTGTGTCCTCAATTATGGTCTATTATTCAAATTATGGAAAAAAATACGAGTTTCGCAGTGTAAATGTGGTGGTTGGGTGTGAGTATTGATTTACGTTTCAAAACTTCACGGGACAATCACAAACGGTTTGTGAGGTTTATTTTTGAGTCTAAAACACTAAAAAATACCAATTGATGTTAATATGATCACTCAGTTGTGTATCTCTCTGCTTTCTCTCACTTCAACCTTTTTGCCGTGACGCGCTTCTAGAGACCCATGCTCTGTGAATCGTGTCAGTGGACTTGAGGAACGGTAAAGCGGAGAAAATAATTTGACTTTTCCGCCACCATATCCATCCAACTGTGTCCTCAAATATGGTCTAGTATTCAAATTATGGAAAAAAACGAGTTTCGCAGTGTAAATGTGGTGGTTGGGTGTGAGTATTGATTTACGTTTCAAAACTTTACGGGACACTCACAAACGGTTTGTGAGGTTTATTTTTGAGTGTGAAACACTGAAAAATACCAACGGTTGTTAATATAATCACTCACTTGTGTATCTCTCTGCTTCCTCTCAATTCAACCTTTTTGCCGTGACGCGCTTCTAGAGACCCGTGCTCTGTGAATCGTGTCAGTGGACTTGAGGAACGGTAAAGCGGAGTAAATAATTTGACTTAACCGCCACCATGTCCATTCAACTGGGTCCTCAAATATGGTCTAGTATTCAAATTATGGAAGAAATACGAGTTTCGCAGTGGAAATGTGGTGGTTGGGTGTGAGTATTGATTAACGTTTCAAAAATTTACAGGACAATCACAAACAGTTTGTGAGGTTTATTTTTGAGTGTAAAACACTGAAAAACATAAATTGATGTTAATATAATCACTCAGTTATGTATCTCTCTGCTTTCTCTCGATTCAACCTTTTTGCCGTGACGCGCTTCTGGAGACCCATGCTCTGTGAATCGTGTCAGTGGACTTGAGGAACGGTAAAGCGGAAAAAAAAATTGATTCATCCGCCACCATGTCCAACCAACTGTGTCCTCAATTATGGTCTAGTTTTCAAATTATGGAAGAAATACGAGTTTTGCAGTGGAAATGTGGTGGTTGGGTGTGAGTATTGATTTACGTTTCAAAACTTCACGGGACAATCACAAACGGTTTGTGAGGTTTATTTTTGAATGTAAAACACTAAAAAAATACCAATTGATGTTAATATAACCACTCAGTTGTGTATCTTTCTGCTTTCTCTAGATTCAACCTTTTTGCCGTGACGCGCTTCTGGAGACCCATGCTCTGTGAATCGTGTCAGTGGACTTGAGGAACGGTAAAGCGGAAAAAAAATTTGATTCATCCGCCACCATGTCCAACCAACTGTGTCCTCAATTATGGTCTAGTTTTCAAATTATGGAAGAAATACGAGTTTTGCAGTGGAAATGTGGTGGTTGGGTGTGAGTATTGATTTACGTTTCAAAACTTCACGGGACAATCACAAACGGTTTGTGAGGTTTATTTTTGAATGTAAAACACTAAAAAAATACCAATTGATGTTAATATAACCACTCAGTTGTGTATCTTTCTGCTTTCTCTCAATTCAACCCTTTTGCCGTGACACGCTTCTAGAGACCCATGCTCTGTGAATCGTGTCAGTGGACTTGAGGAACGGTAAAGCGGAGAAAATAATTTGACTTATCCGCCACCATGTCCAACCAACTGTGTCCTCAATTATGGTCTAGTTTTCAAATTATGGAAGAAATACGAGTTTTGCAGTGGAAATGTGGTGGTTGGGTGTGAGTATTGATTTACGTTTCAAAACTTCACGGGACAATCAACGGTTTGTGAGGTTTATTTTTGAATGTAAAACACTAAAAAAATACCAATTGATGTTAATATAACCACTCAGTTGTGTATCTCTCTGCTTTCTCTCAATTCAACCCTTTTGCCGTGACATGCTTCTAGAGACCCATGCTCTGTGAATCGTGTCAGTGGACTTGAGGAACGGTAAAGCGGAGAAAATAATTTGACTTATCCGCCACCATGTCCATTCAACTGTGTCCTCAATTATGGTCTAGTATTCAAATTATGAAAAAAATACGAGTTTCGCAGTGTAAATGTGGTGGTTGGGTGTGAGTATTGATTTACGTTTCAAAACTTCACGGGACAATCACAAACGGTTTGTGAGGTTTATTTTTGAATGTAAAACACTAAAAAATACCAATTGATGTTAATATAATCACTCAGTTGTGTATCTCTCTGCTTCCTCTCACTTCAACCTTTTTGCCGTGACGCGCTTCTAGAGACCCATGCTCTGTGAATCGTGTCAGTGGACTTGAGGAACGGTAAAGCGGAGAAAATAATTTGACTTTTCCGCCACCATGTCCATCCAACTGTGTCCTCAAATATGGTCTAGTATTCAAATTATGGAAAAAAACGAGTTTCGCAGTGTAAATGTGGTGGTTGGGTGTGAGTATTGATTTACGTTTCAAAACTTTACGGGACACTCACAAACGGTTTGTGAGGTTTATTTTTGAGTGTGAAACACTGAAAATGACCAATGATTGTTAATATAATCACTCACTTGTGTATCTCTCTGCTTCCTCTCAATTCAACCTTTTTGCCGTGACGCGCTTCTAGAGACCCGTGCTCTGTGAATCGTGTCAGTGGACTTGAGGAACGGTAAAGCGGAGTAAATAATTTGACTTAACCGCCACCATGTCCATTCAACTGGGTCCTCAAATATGGTCTAGTATTCAAATTATGGAAGAAATACGAGTTTCGCAGTGGAAATGTGGTGGTTGGGTGTGAGTATTGATTAACGTTTCAAAAATTTACAGGACAATCACAAACAGTTTGTGAGGTTTATTTTTGAGTGTAAAACACTGAAAAACATAAATTGATGTTAATATAATCACTCAGTTATGTATCTCTCTGCTTTCTCTCGATTCAACCTTTTTGCCGTGACGCGCTTCTGGAGACCCATGCTCTGTGAATCGTGTCAGTGGACTTGAGGAACGGTAAAGCGGAAAAAAAATTTGATTCATCCGCCACCATGTCCAACCAACTGTGTCCTCAATTATGGTCTAGTTTTCAAATTATGGAAGAAATACGAGTTTTGCAGTGGAAATGTGGTGGTTGGGTGTGAGTATTGATTTACGTTTCAAAACTTCACGGGACAATCACAAACGGTTTGTGAGGTTTATTTTTGAATGTAAAACACTAAAAAAAAAAAAAAAAAAAAAAAAAAAAAGAGTCTGGTCTGTTCTCTGTGTGGAGAGAGGTGGCTCTGCTGTGTGTGTGATCCAGGTGTGCGTGCGCACCGGTCACTCAGCATCCCCTCTGGTCTGTGATACCAGTTGATAAGGAGGAGGCGCGGACGGCCCCTGCCTGGCGAGAGAGAGTCAGTCGTGTCTGTTCTCTGTGTGTGGAGAGGTGGCTCTGCTGTGTGTGTGATCCAGGTGTGCGTGCGCACCGGTCACTCAGCATCCCCTCTGGTCTGTGATACCAGTTGATAAGGAGGAGGCGCGGACGGCCCCTGCCTGGCGAGAGAGAGTCAGTCTGGTCTGTTCTCTGTGTGGAGAGAGGTGGCTCTGCTGTGTGTGTGATCCAGGTGTGCGTGCGCACCGGTCACTCAGCATCCCCTCTGGTCTGTGATACCAGTTGATAAGGAGGAGGCGCGGACGGCCCCTGCCTGGCGAGAGAGAGTCAGTCTGGTCTGTTCTCTGTGTGGAGAGAGGTGGCTCTGCTGTGTGTGTGATCCAGGTGTGCGTGCGCACCGGTCACTCAGCATCCCCTCTGGTCTGTGATACCAGTTGATAAGGAGGAGGCGCGGACGGCCCCTGCCTGGCGAGAGAGAGTCAGTCTGGTCTGTTCTCTGTGTGGAGAGAGGTGGCTCTGCTGTGTGTGTGATCCAGGTGTGCGTGCGCACCGGTCACTCAGCATCCCCTCTGGTCTGTGATACCAGTTGATAAGGAGGAGGCGCGGACGGCCCCTGCCTGGCGAGAGAGAGTCAGTCTGGTCTGTTCTCTGTGTGGAGAGAGGTGGCTCTGCTGTGTGTGTGATCCAGGTGTGCGTGCGCACCGGTCACTCAGCATCCCCTCTGGTCTGTGATACCAGTTGATAAGGAGGAGGCGCGGACGGCCCCTGCCTGGCGAGAGAGAGTCAGTCTGGTCTGTTCTCTGTGTGGAGAGAGGTGGCTCTGCTGTGTGTGTGATCCAGGTGTGCGTGCGCACCGGTCACTCAGCATCCCCTCTGGTCTGTGATACCAGTTGATAAGGAGGAGGCGCGGACGGCCCCTGCCTGGCGAGAGAGAGTCAGTCTGGTCTGTTCTCTGTGTGGAGAGAGGTGGCTCTGCTGTGTGTGTGATCCAGGTGTGCGTGCGCACCGGTCACTCAGCATCCCCTCTGGTCTGTGATACCAGTTGATAAGGAGGAGGCGCGGACGGCCCCTGCCTGGCGAGAGAGAGTCAGTCTGGTCTGTTCTCTGTGTGGAGAGAGGTGGCTCTGCTGTGTGTGTGATCCAGGTGTGCGTGCGCACCGGTCACTCAGCATCCCCTCTGGTCTGTGATACCAGTTGATAAGGAGGAGGCGCGGACGGCCCCTGCCTGGCGAGAGAGAGTCAGTCTGGTCTGTTCTCTGTGTGGAGAGAGGTGGCTCTGCTGTGTGTGTGATCCAGGTGTGCGTGCGCACCGGTCACTCAGCATCCCCTCTGGTCTGTGATACCAGTTGATAAGGAGGAGGCGCGGACGGCCCCTGCCTGGCGAGAGAGAGTCAGTCTGGTCTGTTCTCTGTGTGGAGAGAGGTGGCTCTGCTGTGTGTGTGATCCAGGTGTGCGTGCGCACCGGTCACTCAGCATCCCCTCTGGTCTGTGATACCAGTTGATAAGGAGGAGGCGCGGACGGCCCCTGCCTGGCGAGAGAGAGTCAGTCTGGTCTGTTCTCTGTGTGGAGAGAGGTGGCTCTGCTGTGTGTGTGATCCAGGTGTGCGTGCGCACCGGTCACTCAGCATCCCCTCTGGTCTGTGATACCAGTTGATAAGGAGGAGGCGCGGACGGCCCCTGCCTGGCGAGAGAGAGTCAGTCTGGTCTGTTCTCTGTGTGGAGAGAGGTGGCTCTGCTGTGTGTGTGATCCAGGTGTGCGTGCGCACCGGTCACTCAGCATCCCCTCTGGTCTGTGATACCAGTTGATAAGGAGGAGGCGCGGACGGCCCCTGCCTGGCGAGAGAGAGTCAGTCTGGTCTGTTCTCTGTGTGGAGAGAGGTGGCTCTGCTGTGTGTGTGATCCAGGTGTGCGTGCGCACCGGTCACTCAGCATCCCCTCTGGTCTGTGATACCAGTTGATAAGGAGGAGGCGCGGACGGCCCCTGCCTGGCGAGAGAGAGTCAGTCTGGTCTGTTCTCTGTGTGGAGAGAGGTGGCTCTGCTGTGTGTGTGATCCAGGTGTGCGTGCGCACCGGTCACTCAGCATCCCCTCTGGTCTGTGATACCAGTTGATAAGGAGGAGGCGCGGACGGCCCCTGCCTGGCGAGAGAGAGTCAGTCTGGTCTGTTCTCTGTGTGGAGAGAGGTGGCTCTGCTGTGTGTGTGATCCAGGTGTGCGTGCGCACCGGTCACTCAGCATCCCCTCTGGTCTGTGATACCAGTTGATAAGGAGGAGGCGCGGACGGCCCCTGCCTGGCGAGAGAGAGTCAGTCTGGTCTGTTCTCTGTGTGGAGAGAGGTGGCTCTGCTGTGTGTGTGATCCAGGTGTGCGTGCGCACCGGTCACTCAGCATCCCCTCTGGTCTGTGATACCAGTTGATAAGGAGGAGGCGCGGACGGCCCCTGCCTGGCGAGAGAGAGTCAGTCTGGTCTGTTCTCTGTGTGGAGAGAGGTGGCTCTGCTGTGTGTGTGATCCAGGTGTGCGTGCGCACCGGTCACTCAGCATCCCCTCTGGTCTGTGATACCAGTTGATAAGGAGGAGGCGCGGACGGCCCCTGCCTGGCGAGAGAGAGTCAGTCTGGTCTGTTCTCTGTGTGGAGAGAGGTGGCTCTGCTGTGTGTGTGATCCAGGTGTGCGTGCGCACCGGTCACTCAGCATCCCCTCTGGTCTGTGATACCAGTTGATAAGGAGGAGGCGCGGACGGCCCCTGCCTGGCGAGAGAGAGTCAGTCTGGTCTGTTCTCTGTGTGGAGAGAGGTGGCTCTGCTGTGTGTGTGATCCAGGTGTGCGTGCGCACCGGTCACTCAGCATCCCCTCTGGTCTGTGATACCAGTTGATAAGGAGGAGGCGCGGACGGCCCCTGCCTGGCGAGAGAGAGTCAGTCTGGTCTGTTCTCTGTGTGGAGAGAGGTGGCTCTGCTGTGTGTGTGATCCAGGTGTGCGTGCGCACCGGTCACTCAGCATCCCCTCTGGTCTGTGATACCAGTTGATAAGGAGGAGGCGCGGACGGCCCCTGCCTGGCGAGAGAGAGTCAGTCTGGTCTGTTCTCTGTGTGGAGAGAGGTGGCTCTGCTGTGTGTGTGATCCAGGTGTGCGTGCGCACCGGTCACTCAGCATCCCCTCTGGTCTGTGATACCAGTTGATAAGGAGGAGGCGCGGACGGCCCCTGCCTGGCGAGAGAGAGTCAGTCTGGTCTGTTCTCTGTGTGGAGAGAGGTGGCTCTGCTGTGTGTGTGATCCAGGTGTGCGTGCGCACCGGTCACTCAGCATCCCCTCTGGTCTGTGATACCAGTTGATAAGGAGGAGGCGCGGACGGCCCCTGCCTGGCGAGAGAGAGTCAGTCTGGTCTGTTCTCTGTGTGGAGAGAGGTGGCTCTGCTGTGTGTGTGATCCAGGTGTGCGTGCGCACCGGTCACTCAGCATCCCCTCTGGTCTGTGATACCAGTTGATAAGGAGGAGGCGCGGACGGCCCCTGCCTGGCGAGAGAGAGTCAGTCTGGTCTGTTCTCTGTGTGGAGAGAGGTGGCTCTGCTGTGTGTGTGATCCAGGTGTGCGTGCGCACCGGTCACTCAGCATCCCCTCTGGTCTGTGATACCAGTTGATAAGGAGGAGGCGCGGACGGCCCCTGCCTGGCGAGAGAGAGTCAGTCTGGTCTGTTCTCTGTGTGGAGAGAGGTGGCTCTGCTGTGTGTGTGATCCAGGTGTGCGTGCGCACCGGTCACTCAGCATCCCCTCTGGTCTGTGATACCAGTTGATAAGGAGGAGGCGCGGACGGCCCCTGCCTGGCGAGAGAGAGTCAGTCTGGTCTGTTCTCTGTGTGGAGAGAGGTGGCTCTGCTGTGTGTGTGATCCAGGTGTGCGTGCGCACCGGTCACTCAGCATCCCCTCTGGTCTGTGATACCAGTTGATAAGGAGGAGGCGCGGACGGCCCCTGCCTGGCGAGAGAGAGTCAGTCTGGTCTGTTCTCTGTGTGGAGAGAGGTGGCTCTGCTGTGTGTGTGATCCAGGTGTGCGTGCGCACCGGTCACTCAGCATCCCCTCTGGTCTGTGATACCAGTTGATAAGGAGGAGGCGCGGACGGCCCCTGCCTGGCGAGAGAGAGTCAGTCTGGTCTGTTCTCTGTGTGGAGAGAGGTGGCTCTGCTGTGTGTGTGATCCAGGTGTGCGTGCGCACCGGTCACTCAGCATCCCCTCTGGTCGGTGATACCAGTTGATAAGGAGGAGGCGCGGACGGCCCCTGCCTGGCGAGAGAGAGTCAGTCTGGTCTGTTCTCTGTGTGGAGAGAGGTGGCTCTGCTGTGTGTGTGATCCAGGTGTGCGTGCGCACCGGTCACTCAGCATCCCATCTGGTCTGTGATACCAGTTGATAAGGAGGAGGCGCGGACAGCCCCTGCCTCGTGCATGACGTCGAACACGAGCGTAATGGAGAAAATGAATGGAAATGGAGATGGGCCGGGAACAAGTGCGAGTTGTGCAGTGTGTATGGGTCACTTGGGGGAGAATGTGATTGCATGTGCAACATGCTGGAACAAAACCCATGGGAGATGTACGGGGATGGCGAGGGAAGAGAGAAAGAGGGTTGAGGAGGGAATGGCGTCATGGGTGTGTTCTGAGTGTGAACTGCATGGCAGTCACTCAACTCTTCCCGATCTCGATGGACTCTTCTTTGACAGTCCGCTCACTCGCCCTAAGGGGAAACGGGCTGTGCTGGAGAGTGTCGTAGTAGAGACGGGAGAGAGTGAGCCCCATTGTGTACGCATGATATCACTGAATATCAACGGATTGAGAGGGAAGATAGATGATCTGAGGAGAGTGGCGGATACGTACAAACCGCATGTTATTGGAGTACAAGAAACGAAGTTGGACAATGGGATCGAGAGCAAAGAACTGAAAGTGGCTGGATATGAACTGTTTCGGAAGGACCGGACAGCGGGAGGAGGGGGAGTGGCACTGTAAGTGAACAGTGCGTTGCGCCCCTCGCTGGTGAAGGAAGAGACCTCTTTGGAATTAGTGGCGGTGAAATGCAGGGGAGAGAAAAGGAGTCAGTTCGTGGTGGCCTCGGTCTACCGTAGCCCGACTAGAGCTATGTCGGCAGCTAAGATTGAGGAGTTTGTGGATGAGCTGGACTCGTGGTTATCTCAGAGAGATACATCGATGGATGTGATTATCGGAGGAGATATGAATGTGTGTTGGAACAATAGTGAGTCGGCGAACCTCAAGGAGGTGTGCGCTGAACACTCGATGAAACAAGTCGTTTCACACGTGACACATCGAAACCGATTGATTGATATTATGATGGTGAGCAGGCGAGTGAGGATAGCTGGAGTGGAGCACCTCGCTCCTGTCGAGAAAGAACATGAACCCATCATGGTTGACACATGCATTCGATGCGAGAATCGAAAGGAGAAGCCAGTAAAGGGCTACGATTTCAAGAAGGCAAACTGGACGGGTCTGATAGAGTTTCTTGGAAAAGAAGTGCGATGTGAGTGGATAGAGGATAGGAGTCTGTCGATTGATGACATGTGGAGAAAGTTTGTGGATGTGGTTAAAGCGGGTATGCAGAAGTGGATACCGCTCAAAACATTCCGCAGGAGAAGAGGGTGCGAGTGGATGAGCGAGAATGTCAAGACTTTGCAGCGGCGGAAAGACGCACTGCACAAGTGGAGCAAGGAAAGGGGAGACAGCGAGGCAAAAGCTGCGTTTAGACATGCACGAAAAGAGCTGGCTAAAGAGACAGCCAACGAGAAGAAGAATTTCTTTGATAAGAAATTTGCCTCTGTAGAGAGTCCCACAGATTTCTGGAAGACGATTGAGTGTCTGACAGGGAAAACGAAGGGCAAGGAAATCCCCGATCTGATTGACTCAAATGGGAAGATGGCTGTGTCAGATCAGCAGAAGGCAGACATGCTCATGGAGCAGTTTGTCAAAGTGGGAAACACAATGGAAAGTGAGATGCCGGAGATTGCATCGGATGCGGAGAGAATCCCTCCCTGCTCGAGAGAGTTTGTGGAGAAGTACATACGAGAGGCATCCGAGCAGAAGGCGAGTGGAATAGATGGAATAACTGTGCGGTTGTTGAAGAGGTGTGTGAAACCATTGACTGCGCCAATCGTGGCTATGATCAATCGGTGTCTACACGAGGAGAAGTTCCCTCGGGGATGGAAGGAAGCGGTGATATCACCTATTCAGAAAGTAGAACACCCACAGCACCCAGTCGATTTCCGGCCGGTGTCACTGCTACCTATTGTGAGCAAGATGGCAGAAGAGTACGTGTTTGGAATGATGGTTGGAGAGGTTGACCGGAAGCTGTCTCCGAATCAGTTTGGATTCCGGAAGGGAAGGAGCACTGTGGACGCGGTACTGAGTTTCCAGTATGGAATGAGCGAGTGCCTGCAGAGTTGTAAGAGGAAGGCTGCTCGAGCGGTTGCAGTGTTTTTCGATATTTCGAAAGCTTTCGATACGATCCCTCTTGGACATTTGGTAAATCTTCTACGACAAGAATTCAACCTTGCCGATTCGTACCTCAGATTGATAAAAGATTATCTGTCTAACAGGAGGATGCGAGTGCGAGTGAACGGGACCCTGAGTGAAGAGAAGGAGGTTGTGAGTGGAGTGCCGCAGGGAAGTATCCTAGGACCACTTCTATTCAATTGTTACGTGAATCGAGTGGGGTCGATACAATTGAATGAAGGGGCGCGCATTGTTCAATACGCCGACGATACGGTATATGTCTCTCGGTATCTTACCGATGGAGACAAGGAGAATGCACAAGAAGATGTGGAGAAACTGAGTGGGCTCTTCTCAGAGATGGGAATGAAGCTGAATGCGGGAAAGTGCAAGGTGATTCGAATGGGAGTGTATGAGAAGGAACCAGATTTTGAGGTGAATCTGCATATTGCTGGAACAGAGCTTGAGTGTACTAGCAAGTACAAATATCTCGGAGTGACAATTGATCCACTGATGAACTTCAGTGGTCACGTGGCTGAGAGGGTGACGAAGGCTCGCCAAGCTATTGGTGCTTTGGTGCGAACTATGAGGAAGTGGGCTCCTCGAAGCGCCTTCGAGAGAGTGTACAAGGCGTGTATTGAGCCAGGACTGCTATATGCGGCAGAAGGATGGTTTCCTGCAAACGAGACGGACAGGGCAAGACTCGAAAGAGTAAATGTGCATGCAGCGAGGCTGGTGCAGAATGATTTCACGTCATCGGATAGCCGAGTGCTAGAGAAGGCTAAGTGGAACACGGTGAAGAAGACCGTGAGCGAAAGAAGGAGGGTGCTCATGTGGAATTATGTGCACGGAGTGCGAGCCCCTCCAGATGGAATGCTGGTCCTGGTGTCGGACAGTGGAGTGAGAAGGACAGCACGCGGTGGCCACTCACTGAGAGTGATGGAGCCTGTGGTGACAAGTGCGAGACTGCACGACTACCCGGTGAACGAGTTGAGAAGGCTTTGGAATGCCCTACCGGAGAAGGCTGTATTGGAGGAGACCAAACAGTCGTTCAAGCGTGCTGTCAAGAATCTGTGAATTGTGACCGTCGGAGACGGTGTTTTATCTTACTAACAGTTGTGTTTATCGACTAGCGTGCTTATATAGCACGTCAGTTGAACTAATTTAGTTCTCACAGTCGTTATAATCCAAGGCTCTGTCTTGTTTTCGGCTGAGAACAATTGGTACGGCTATATCCTTGTTACTCTCTATGAGTAGTGAGATAAACGCAATACCAACAATAAAAAAAAATACCAATTGATGTTAATATAACCACTCAGTTGTGTATCTTTCTGCTTTCTCTCAATTCAACCCTTTTGCCGTGACACGCTTCTAGAGACCCATGCTCTGTGAATCGTGTCAGTGGACTTGAGGAACGGTAAAGCGGAGAAAAAAATTTGACTTATCCGCCACCATGTCCAACCAACTGTGTCCTCAATTATGGTCTAGTTTTCAAATTATGGAAGAAATACGAGTTTTGCAGTGGAAATGTGGTGGTTGGGTGTGAGTATTGATTTACGTTTCAAAACTTCACGGGACAATCAACGGTTTGTGAGGTTTATTTTTGAATGTAAAACACTAAAAAAATACCAATTGATGTTAATATAACCACTCAGTTGTGTATCTCTCTGCTTTCTCTCAATTCAACCCTTTTGCCGTGACATGCTTCTAGAGACCCATGCTCTGTGAATCGTGTCAGTGGACTTGACTTGAGGAACGCTAAAGCGGAGAAAATAATTTGACTTATCCGCCACCATGTCCATTCAACTGTGTCCTCAATTATGGTCTATTATTCAAATTATGGAAAAAAATACGAGTTTCGCAGTGTAAATGTGGTGGTGGGTGTGAGTATTGATTTACGTTTCAAAACTTCACGGGACAATCACAAACGGTTTGTGAGGTTTATTTTTGAGTCTAAAACACTAAAAAATACCAATTGATGTTAATATGATCACTCAGTTGTGTATCTCTCTGCTTTCTCTCACTTCAACCTTTTTGCCGTGACGCGCTTCTAGAGACCCATGCTCTGTGAATCGTGTCAGTGGACTTGAGGAACGGTAAAGCGGAGAAAATAATTTGACTTTTCCGCCACCATGTCCATCCAACTGTGTCCTCAAATATGGTCTAGTATTCAAATTATGGAAAAAAAACGAGTTTCGCAGTGTAAATGTGGTGGTTGGGTGTGAGTATTGATTTACGTTTCAAAACTTTACGGGACACTCACAAACGGTTTGTGAGGTTTATTTTTGAGTGTGAAACACTGAAAAATACCAATGGTTGTTAATATAATCACTCACTTGTGTATCTCTCTGCTTCCTCTCAATTCAACCTTTTTGCCGTGACGCGCTTCTAGAGACCCGTGCTCTGTGAATCGTGTCAGTGGACTTGAGGAACGGTAAAGCGGAGTAAATAATTTGACTTAACCGCCACCATGTCCATTCAACTGGGTCCTCAAATATGGTCTAGTATTCAAATTATGGAAGAAATACGAGTTTCGCAGTGGAAATGTGGTGGTTGGGTGTGAGTATTGATTAACGTTTCAAAAATTTACAGGACAATCACAAACAGTTTGTGAGGTTTATTTTTGAGTGTAAAACACTGAAAAACATAAATTGATGTTAATATAATCACTCAGTTATGTATCTCTCTGCTTTCTCTCGATTCAACCTTTTTGCCGTGACGCGCTTCTGGAGACCCATGCTCTGTGAATCGTGTCAGTGGACTTGAGGAACGGTAAAGCGGAAAAAAAATTTGATTCATCCGCCACCATGTCCAACCAACTGTGTCCTCAATTATGGTCTAGTTTTCAAATTATGGAAGAAATACGAGTTTTGCAGTGGAAATGTGGTGGTTGGGTGTGAGTATTGATTTACGTTTCAAAACTTCACGGGACAATCACAAACGGTTTGTGAGGTTTATTTTTGAATGTAAAACACTAAAAAAATACCAATTGATGTTAATATAACCACTCAGTTGTGTATCTTTCTGCTTTCTCTCGATTCAACCTTTTTGCCGTGACGCGCTTCTGGAGACCCATGCTCTGTGAATCGTGTCAGTGGACTTGAGGAACGGTAAAGCGGAAAAAAAATTTGATTCATCCGCCACCATGTCCAACCAACTGTGTCCTCAATTATGGTCTAGTTTTCAAATTATGGAAGAAATACGAGTTTTGCAGTGGAAATGTGGTGGTTGGGTGTGAGTATTGATTTACGTTTCAAAACTTCACGGGACAATCAACGGTTTGTGAGGTTTATTTTTGAATGTAAAACACTAAAAAAATACCAATTGATGTTAATATAACCACTCAGTTGTGTATCTCTCTGCTTTCTCTCAATTCAACCCTTTTGCCGTGACATGCTTCTAGAGACCCATGCTCTGTGAATCGTGTCAGTGGACTTGACTTGAGGAACGCTAAAGCGGAGAAAATAATTTGACTTATCCGCCACCATGTCCATTCAACTGTGTCCTCAATTATGGTCTATTATTCAAATTATGGAAAAAAAAATACGAGTTTCGCAGTGTAAATGTGGTGGTTGGGTGTGAGTATTGATTTACGTTTCAAAACTTCACGGGACAATCACAAACGGTTTGTGAGGTTTATTTTTGAGTCTAAAACACTAAAAAATACCAATTGATGTTAATATGATCACTCAGTTGTGTATCTCTCTGCTTTCTCTCACTTCAACCTTTTTGCCGTGACGCGCTTCTAGAGACCCATGCTCTGTGAATCGTGTCAGTGGACTTGAGGAACGGTAAAGCGGAGAAAATAATTTGACTTTTCCGCCACCATGTCCATCCAACTGTGTCCTCAAATATGGTCTAGTATTCAAATTATGGAAAAAAACGAGTTTCGCAGTGTAAATGTGGTGGTTGGGTGTGAGTATTGATTTACGTTTCAAAACTTTACGGGACACTCACAAACGGTTTGTGAGGTTTATTTTTGAGTGTGAAACACTGAAAAATACCAATGGTTGTTAATATAATCACTCACTTGTGTATCTCTCTGCTTCCTCTCAATTCAACCTTTTTGCCGTGACGCGCTTCTAGAGACCCGTGCTCTGTGAATCGTGTCAGTGGACTTGAGGAACGGTAAAGCGGAGTAAATAATTTGACTTAACCGCCACCATGTCCATTCAACTGGGTCCTCAAATATGGTCTAGTATTCAAATTATGGAAGAAATACGAGTTTCGCAGTGGAAATGTGGTGGTTGGGAGTGAGTATTGATTAACGTTTCAAAAATTTACAGGACAATCACAAACAGTTTGTGAGGTTTATTTTTGAGTGTAAAACACTGAAAAATCAGAGAGGGCGCGCCAGCGCCCTCTCGTTTGTACTGGATGTCCCCGCGCGCTAGAATGCTCAAAAACGACTTTTCCCGGATGAAGCACTTTTCCTCATTTTGAAGTGATTTCCACTGTTACATTGCATTCACATCGTGTCAGTGGACTTGAGGAACGGTAAAGCGGAGTAAATAATTTGACTTAACCGCCACCATGTCCATTCAACTGGGTCCTCAAATATGGTCTAGTATTCAAATTATGGAAGAAATACGAGTTTCGCAGTGGAAATGTGGTGGTTGGGTGTGAGTATTGATTAACGTTTCAAAAATTTACAGGACAATCACAAACAGTTTGTGAGGTTTATTTTTGAGTGTAAAACACTGAAAAACATAAATTGATGTTAATATAATCACTCAGTTATGTATCTCTCTGTTTTCTCTCGATTCAACCTTTTTGCCGTGACGCGCTTCTGGAGACCCATGCTCTGTGAATCGTGTCAGTGGACTTGAGGAACGGTAAAGCGGAAAAAAAATTTGATTCATCCGCCACCATGTCCAACCAACTGTGTCCTCAATTATGGTCTAGTTTTCAAATTATGGAAGAAATACGAGTTTTGCAGTGGAAATGTGGTGGTTGGGTGTGAGTATTGATTTACGTTTCAAAACTTCACGGGACAATCACAAACGGTTTGTGAGGTTTATTTTTGAATGTAAAACACTAAAAAATACCAATTGATGTTAATATAACCACTCAGTTGTGTATCTTTCTGCTTTCTCTCAATTCAACCCTTTTGCCGTGACACGCTTCTAGAGACCCATGCTCTGTGAATCGTGTCAGTGGACTTGAGGAACGGTAAAGCGGAGAAAATAATTTGACTTATCCGCCACCATGTCCAACCAACTGTGTCCTCAATTATGGTCTAGTTTTCAAATTATGGAAGAAATACGAGTTTTGCAGTGGAAATGTGGTGGTTGGGTGTGAGTATTGATTTACGTTTCAAAACTTCACGGGACAATCACAAACGGTTTGTGAGGTTTATTTTTGAATGTAAAACACTAAAAAAATACCAATTGATGTTAATATAACCACTCAGTTGTGTATCTTTCTGCTTTCTCTCAATTCAACCCTTTTGCCGTGACACGCTTCTAGAGACCCATGCTCTGTGAATCGTGTCAGTGGACTTGAGGAACGGTAAAGCGGAGAAAATAATTTGACTTATCCGCCACCATGTCCAACCAACTGTGTCCTCAATTATGGTCTAGTTTTCAAATTATGGAAGAAATACGAGTTTTGCAGTGGAAATGTGGTGGTTGGGTGTGAGTATTGATTTACGTTTCAAAACTTCACGGGACAATCACAAACGGTTTGTGAGGTTTATTTTTGAATGTAAAACACTAAAAAAATACCAATTGATGTTAATATAACCACTCAGTTGTGTATCTCTCTGCTTTCTCTCAATTCAACCCTTTTGCCGTGACATGCTTCTAGAGACCCATGCTCTGTGAATCGTGTCAGTGGACTTGACTTGAGGAACGCTAAAGCGGAGAAAATAATTTGACTTATCCGCCACCATGTCCATTCAACTGTGTCCTCAATTATGGTCTATTATTCAAATTATGGAAAAAATACGAGTTTCGCAGTGTAAATGTGGTGGTTGGGTGTGAGTATTGATTTACGTTTCAAAACTTCACGGGACAATCACAAACGGTTTGTGAGGTTTATTTTTGAGTCTAAAACACTAAAAAATACCAATTGATGTTAATATAATCACTCAGTTGTGTATCTCTCTGCTTTCTCTCACTTCAACCTTTTTGCCGTGACGCGCTTCTAGAGACCCATGCTCTGTGAATCGTGTCAGTGGACTTGAGGAACGGTAAAGCGGAGAAAATAATTTGACTTTTCCGCCACCATGTCCATCCAACTGTGTCCTCAAGTATGGTCTAGTATTCAAATTATGGAAAAAAAACGAGTTTCGCAGTGTAAATGTGGTGGTTGGGTGTGAGTATTGATTTACGTTTCAAAACTTTACGGGACACTCACAAACGGTTTGTGAGGTTTATTTTTGAGTGTGAAACACTGAAAAATACCAATGGTTGTTAATATAATCACTCACTTGTGTATCTCTCTGCTTCCTCTCAATTCAACCTTTTTGCCGTGACGCGCTTCTAGAGACCCGTGCTCTGTGAATCGTGTCAGTGGACTTGAGGAACGGTAAAGCGGAGTAAATAATTTGACTTAACCGCCACCATGTCCATTCAACTGGGTCCTCAAATATGGTCTAGTATTCAAATTATGGAAGAAATACGAGTTTCGCAGTGGAAATGTGGTGGTTGGGTGTGAGTATTGATTAACGTTTCAAAAATTTACAGGACAATCACAAACAGTTTGTGAGGTTTATTTCTGAGTGTAAAACACTGAAAAACATAAATTGATGTTAATATAATCACTCAGTTATGTATCTCTCTGCTTTCTCTCGATTCAACCTTTTTGCCGTGACGCGCTTCTGGAGACCCATGCTCTGTGAATCGTGTCAGTGGACTTGAGGAACGGTAAAGCGGAAAAAAAATTTGATTCATCCGCCACCATGTCCAACCAACTGTGTCCTCAATTATGGTCTAGTTTTCAAATTATGGAAGAAATACGAGTTTTGCAGTGGAAATGTGGTGGTTGGGTGTGAGTATTGATTTACGTTTCAAAACTTCACGGGACAATCACAAACGGTTTGTGAGGTTTATTTTTGAATGTAAAACACTAAAAAAATACCAATTGATGTTAATATAACCACTCAGTTGTGTATCTTTCTGCTTTCTCTCAATTCAACCCTTTTGCCGTGACACGCTTCTAGAGACCCATGCTCTGTGAATCGTGTCAGTGGACTTGAGGAACGGTAAAGCGGAGAAAATAATTTGACTTATCCGCCACCATGTCCAACCAACTGTGTCCTCAATTATGGTCTAGTTTTCAAATTATGGAAGAAATACGAGTTTTGCAGTGGAAATGTGGTGGTTGGGTGTGAGTATTGATTTACGTTTCAAAACTTCACGGGACAATCACAAACGGTTTGTGAGGTTTATTTTTGAATGTAAAACACTAAAATAATACCAATTGATGTTAATATAACCACTCAGTTGTGTATCTTTCTGCTTTCTCTCAATTCAACCCTTTTGCCGTGACACGCTTCTAGAGACCCATGCTCTGTGAATCGTGTCAGTGGACTTGAGGAACGGTAAAGCGGAGAAAATAATTTGACTTATCCGCCACCATGTCCAACCAACTGTGTCCTCAATTATGGTCTAGTTTTCAAATTATGGAAGAAATACGAGTTTTGCAGTGGAAATGTGGTGGTTGGGTGTGAGTATTGATTTACGTTTCAAAACTTCACGGGACAATCACAAACGGTTTGTGAGGTTTATTTTTGAATGTAAAACACTAAAAAAATACCAATTGATGTTAATATAACCACTCAGTTGTGTATCTCTCTGCTTTCTCTCAATTCAACCCTTTTGCCGTGACATGCTTCTAGAGACCCATGCTCTGTGAATCGTGTCAGTGGACTTGACTTGAGGAACGCTAAAGCGGAGAAAATAATTTGACTTATCCGCCACCATGTCCATTCAACTGTGTCCTCAATTATGGTCTATTATTCAAATTATGGAAAAAAATACGAGTTTCGCAGTGTAAATGTGGTGGTTGGGTGTGAGTATTGATTTACGTTTCAAAACTTCACGGGACAATCACAAACGGTTTGTGAGGTTTATTTTTGAGTCTAAAACACTAAAAAATACCAATTGATGTTAATATAATCACTCAGTTGTGTATCTCTCTGCTTTCTCTCACTTCAACCTTTTTGCCGTGACGCGCTTCTAGAGACCCATGCTCTGTGAATCGTGTCAGTGGACTTGAGGAACGGTAAAGCGGAGAAAATAATTTGACTTAACCGCCACCATGTCCATTCAACTGGGTCCTCAAATATGGTCTAGTATTCAAATTATGGAAGAAATACGAGTTTCGCAGTGGAAATGTGGTGGTTGGGTGTGAGTATTGATTAACGTTTCAAAAATTTACAGGACAATCACAAACAGTTTGTGAGGTTTATTTCTGAGTGTAAAACACTGAAAAACATAAATTGATGTTAATATAATCACTCAGTTATGTATCTCTCTGCTTTCTCTCGATTCAACCTTTTTGCCGTGACGCGCTTCTGGAGACCCATGCTCTGTGAATCGTGTCAGTGGACTTGACTTGAGGAACGCTAAAGCGGAGAAAATAATTTGACTTATCCGCCACCATGTCCATTCAACTGTGTCCTCAATTATGGTCTATTATTCAAATTATGGAAAAAAATACGAGTTTCGCAGTGTAAATGTGGTGGTTGGGTGTGAGTATTGATTTACGTTTCAAAACTTCACGGGACAATCACAAACGGTTTGTGAGGTTTATTTTTGAGTCTAAAACACTAAAAAATACCAATTGATGTTAATATAATCACTCAGTTGTGTATCTCTCTGCTTTCTCTCACTTCAACCTTTTTGCCGTGACGCGCTTCTAGAGACCCATGCTCTGTGAATCGTGTCAGTGGACTTGAGGAACGGTAAAGCGGAGAAAATAATTTGACTTTTCCGCCACCATGTCCATCCAACTGTGTCCTCAAGTATGGTCTAGTATTCAAATTATGGAAAAAAACGAGTTTCGCAGTGTAAATGTGGTGGTTGGGTGTGAGTATTGATTTACGTTTCAAAACTTTACGGGACACTCACAAACGGTTTGTGAGGTTTATTTTTGAGTGTGAAACACTGAAAAATACCAATGGTTGTTAATATAATCACTCACTTGTGTATCTCTCTGCTTCCTCTCAATTCAACCTTTTTGCCGTGACGCGCTTCTAGAGACCCGTGCTCTGTGAATCGTGTCAGTGGACTTGAGGAACGGTAAAGCGGAGTAAATAATTTGACTTAACCGCCACCATGTCCATTCAACTGGGTCCTCAAATATGGTCTAGTATTCAAATTATGGAAGAAATACGAGTTTCGCAGTGGAAATGTGGTGGTTGGGTGTGAGTATTGATTAACGTTTCAAAAATTTACAGGACAATCACAAACAGTTTGTGAGGTTTATTTCTGAGTGTAAAACACTGAAAAACATAAATTGATGTTAATATAATCACTCAGTTATGTATCTCTCTGCTTTCTCTCGATTCAACCTTTTTGCCGTGACGCGCTTCTGGAGACCCATGCTCTGTGAATCGTGTCAGTGGACTTGAGGAACGGTAAAGCGGAAAAAAAATTTGATTCATCCGCCACCATGTCCAACCAACTGTGTCCTCAATTATGGTCTAGTTTTCAAATTATGGAAGAAATACGAGTTTTGCAGTGGAAATGTGGTGGTTGGGTGTGAGTATTGATTTACGTTTCAAAACTTCACGGGACAATCACAAACGGTTTGTGAGGTTTATTTTTGAATGTAAAACACTAAAAAAATACCAATTGATGTTAATATAACCACTCAGTTGTGTATCTCTCTGCTTTCTCTCAATTCAACCCTTTTGCCGTGACACGCTTCTAGAGACCCATGCTCTGTGAATCGTGTCAGTGGACTTGAGGAACGGTAAAGCGGAGAAAATAATTTGACTTATCCGCCACCATGTCCATTCAACTGTGTCCTCAATTATGGTCTAGTATTCAAATTATGAAAAAAATACGAGTTTCGCAGTGTAAATGTGGTGGTTGGGTGTGAGTATTGATTTACGTTTCAAAACTTCACGGGACAATCACAAACGGTTTGTGAGGTTTATTTTTGAATGTAAAACACTAAAAAATACCAATTGATGTTAATATAATCACTCAGTTGTGTATCTCTCTGCTTCCTCTAGATAGATTTATTACCGATAACATGAGAAAATCGACATAGCAACAAAAAGTGAAAACATGGAAAACGGCAGATATGGATGGGGTTATACGAAACAAGAAAATATGGTCTCTATAGGTTGCGCAATTTGCTAGGTGGCATAATATCTAATGTAGAGAGTTGTGATTTGAAGACGGAAGGGTCGTTGACGGAAACTAAGTCATGAGGAAGGGAGTTCCAAATTACGAAGGTTCTGCTTAAAAAAGTGCTAGTACGGCCTGTGTGATCGAATGAGGGAACAATCCTAAATTCATGAGAGCCGCGAGTACGAGTTGGAATAATTGCGAAAAGCCCATGATAGTCTAAAGTCGTTTTTGAGTGAATAACTTTGTGTATGTAAGTGACGTCATTTAAGAATCGCCTATTTTCAAGAGATTGAAGATTAAAAAATTGAAGGCGTTCGGGGTATGATAAGTTGCGTCCGATACGCTGACACACACGTCGAGTATAATAGCGTTGTATGCTTTCGATTAGGTTTACAGAAGCAACGTCAGTAGGGTTCCAGAGCTCGGTACAATATTCTAGTTTACAGCGAAAGTAGGTAGTGTACGCAGTAATCAGAAGAGTGGGGCTTCGTGTTTTGTATGTGCGAAGGAAATCATTTATAGAATAGAGAGTTTGCTGAACAATTTGTTTTAGATGATCACGGAACAACAAGTTATTATTCACTAGAATACCAAGATCTTTGGCAGCATCTATTGGTTTGAGAACGCAGCCGTGAGCTGTATAAGTGTGCCTTGGATTCCGCTTGCCTATATGCAATATTTGTGTTTTCTCAGTGGATATCTGAAGACCCCAAGTGGCTGACCAAGCTGCGACTGTGTCGATAGCTTTTTGAAAGGTAGTTGCAGCAGTAGTGCTGGTATAATTGAAATGATAGGAAATTCTCAGATCATCAGCGTAAAGCGCATGATAAACATCTTTTGGAAGGTTATCTGGAATGTTATCAATGAAAATGTTGAACAACAGGGGACCAAGACATGAGCCTTGTGGAACGCCACAATTAACGACACGCGGTGAAGAACGCCTTGAGCCGATCATGATAGACTGCTTGCGATTTTTGAGAAATTCGATTATCCAGCCAAGCGCGTTTCCGCGAATACCGATAGCGTCAAGTTTCTTAAAAAGAAGATCGTGATTTATAGTGTCAAATGCTTTCTTAAAATCAAAGTAAATACAATCGATAACAAAATCGGATGAAGTATGCTTGCACCAGTTCATATGACATTCAATCAGTTGCGCATTAGTAGATCGATTTTTGCGGAAACCAAATTGTTTTTCCGAGAGTAAGCTATGCTGTTCTAAATATTTTGTGATCTGCTGAACACAGATTCTTTCCATTACTTTGGAAATGCTACAAGTGAGAGAAATCGGCCTGTAGTTTGAAACAGATTCACGTGCGCTTTTTTTGAATAATGGTTTTACCCAAGCTTCTTTCCAAATAGATGGGATTTTTCTGACAGACATGGACATTGCAAAAAGAATCGTCAATGGAACGGAAATGGAATTAACTGTTTGTTTTAGAAACACATTATTTATGCCGTCTGGAGAAGTGTTATATTTAGAATCAAGTTTGGAAATAGTTTTATGAACTCCAAGGAAAGTAATATCGATCATGTCAAGTGAATGCGAGAGTTTAGGCAAGTCAGTACCAGGTGGTGCATCGATATTGCGATATACCGAATCAAAATAGTCAGCAAAGATTTCGCATTTATCGAGCGTGTTGTGAATGAATTAGCCATCTTGGCAAACTGCGCCGATGCCACCGTCGGGATGCATTTTATTTCGAACATCGCGATAGAAAGCTGATTTATTACCATTCAAGATTAGTTTAGACTCTCGCTTGCAATTCCAAGAAGTTATTGCTTTACGTAGGCGACGCTGTGATCTATCAGATTCAATGGAGTGAGGTCTTGTTTTAGAAAGTTTAATTGCCTGTCGCTTCAGCTTTTGTAGATAACGAGGTAATAAGCGGGGGCGATTGATAGCCGGAGCGACAAGCGGAATATTTGAATCAATAATGCCATTTATGATTTCGTAAAACTTAGATGCAGCTTGCTCTACCGTCTTTCCAATAAAAACTTGTGTCCATCGAATAGAATCTATAGCATTGTTAATAACATCCCAATTTGCTTTTTTGAAATTTCTCATGAAATGAGGTTTTTGGTGTTCGGGAGTAACTTCGATGCTCTCACTTCAACCTTTTTGCCGTGACGCGCTTCTAGAGACCCATGCTCTGTGAATCGTGTCAGTGGACTTGAGGAACGGTAAAGCGGAGAAAATAGTTTGACCTATCCGCCACCATGTCCATCCAACTGGGTCCTCAAATATGGTCTAGTATTCAAATTATGGAAGAAATACGAGTTTCGCAGTGGAAATGTGGTGGTTGGGTGTGAGTATTGATTGACGTTTCAAAACTTTACGGGACAATCACAAACGGTTTGTGAGGTTTATTTTTGAGTTTAAAACACAAAAAATACTAATTGATGTTAATATAACCATTCAGTTGTGTATCTCTCTGCTTTCTCTCAATTCAACCCTTTGGCCGTGACATGCTTCTAGAGACCCATGCTCTGTGAATCGTGTCAGTGGACTTGAGGAACGGTAAAGCGGAAAAAATAATTTGACTTTTTCGCCACCATGTTCATCTAACTGGGTCCTCAAATATGATCTAGTATTCAAATTATGGAAGAAATACGAGTTTCGCAGTGTAAATGTGGTGGTTGGGTGTGAGTATTGATTTACGTTTCAAAACTTTACGGGACAATCACAAACGGTTTGTAAAGTTTATTTTTGGGTGTAAAACACTAAAAATATTAATTGTTGTTAATATAATCACTCAGTTGTGTATCTCTCTGCTTTTTCTCAATTCAACCCTTTTGCCGTGACACGCTTCTAGAGACCCATGCTCTGTGAATCGTGTCAGTGGACTTGAGGAACGGTAAAGCGGAAAAAATAATTTGACTTTTTCGCCACCATGTTCATCTAACTGGGTCCTCAAATATGATCTAGTATTCAAATTATGGAAGAAATACGAGTTTCGCAGTGTAAATGTGGTGGTTGGGTGTGAGTATTGATTTACATTTCAAAGTTTTACGGGACAATCACAAATAGTTTGTGAGGTTTTTTATAGACTTTAGACCACTAAAAAATTACCGATTCATGTTAATATGATCACTCAGTTGTGTATCTCTCTGCTTCCTCTCAATTCAACCTTTTTGCCGTGACGCGCTTTTAAAGACCCATGCTCTGTGAATCGTGTCAGTGAACTTGAGGAACGGTAAAGCGGAGAAATTAATTTGACTTATCCGCCATCATGTCCATCCAACTGGGTCCTCAATTATGGTCTGTTATTCAAATTATGGAAGAAATAAGAGTTTCGCAGTGGAAATGTGATGGTTGGGTGTGAGTATTGAGTTACGTTTAAAAACTTTACGGAACTATCACAAACGGTTCGTGAGGTTTATTTTTTTTGAGTTTGAAACACTAAAAAATTACCGATTGATGTTAAAATAATTACAACCAGCGCGGCAGCGCTGGTTGGTTTGTGTTAACCCTAGTCGCGCGCTAGAATCGGCAAAAGGCGACTGAACGAAAGGTCTCTTGGAATCTTTACGAGAACAATCTGATGCTGATAGATGTTATCAGGATGTTAGAAAATGGTTATGTTTCGATTTTGGTAACGCTAGCTGTTGTAGGAAGCGAGATACGCGCGCGCGCCCCCTGAGGGGCAGGCAATCCCCCGTGTACGGAACGTTTTTTAGGGGGGGGGGGGGGGGTGGCGCGCACCGGCTGCCCCCAGCAGACAGGAGGTGCACAATCCGCACTGCCTGTGGATTGCACTGATATCGTTTAGATTGCGTGCCCTGCCATGCGCACTGTAGTGTTGTGGTTAGCGATTGCGCCCGTTGATACACATGGCTCGAATTCGGTTCCGGCTGGTGGCAAACCTTTTGTAATATATGATTTTACGTAGAAATGACATTGGAATTGTAAATTTTCCCATCAGCATTACCTAAACTCTTTTTTGCAAATTTTATACAATTTTTGACTCAACAAGGTGGGTGAACTGTTGGATTTCTTTAAAAAAAAATGTTTTGTGGTTCATGTTAATGTAGATAGATTTATATGAAATCCAATAAAAGTACATTCATTATCTTTTAAAAGGACTTCCGTAAGAGAAGAGTTTGTGTTACTCAACGTAATGCAACAAAAGCTCATGCATTTTATCAATCGAAATAGTACACAAACCGGCTCCAATAGTTCAACAAGTTATATATAATCGATCGGATACCGAAATCATTTTCCCGACATACAACATTTGCTCGCATTAGTTTTAATTGCAGAAAGAGCAGGTTTGTTTACTATTTCGATTGATAAAATGCATGAGCTTTTGTTGCATTACGTTGAGTAACACAAACTCTTCTCTTACGGAAGTCCTTTTAAAAGATAATCACTCAGTTGTGTATCTCTCTGCTTCCTCTCAATACAGCCTTTTTGCCGTGACGCGCTTCTAGAGACCCATGCTCTGTGAATCGTGTCAGTGGACTTGAGGAACGGTAAAGCGGAGAAAATGAATTGACTTATCCGCTACCATGTCCATCCAACTGTATCCTCAAATATGGTCTAGTAATCAAATTATGGAAGAAATACGAGTTTCGCCGTGTAAATGTGGTGGTTGGGTGTGAGTATTGATTTACATTCCAAAGTTTTACGGGACAATCACAAATAGTTTGTGAGGTTTATTTTAGACTTTGGACCGTTAAAAAATTACCGATTCATGTTAATATGATCACTCAGTTGTGTATCTCTCTGCTTCCTCTCAATTCAACCTTTTTGCCGTGACGCGCTTCTAGAGACCCATGCTCTGTGAATCGTGTCAGTGGACTTGAGGAACGGTAAAGCAGAGAAAATAATTTGACTAATCCGTCACCATGTCCATTCAACTGGGTCCTCAAATATGGTCTAGTAATCAAATTTTGGAAGAAATACGAGTTTCGCAGTGGAAATGTGGTCGTTGGGTGTGAGTATTGATTTACGTTTCAAAACTTTACGGGACAATCACAAACAGTTCGAGAGGTTTACGAAAGGAGATTAATTTGACCTACTCCACTCGCTTAAGTTTACGATAGGAGAATAATTTGATCTACTCCACTCGCTTGAAATTACGATAAAAGAATAATTTTAATCTACTCTACTCGCTTAGGATTACGATAGGAGAATAATTTGATTTACTCCACTTGCTTAGAGTTACGATAGGATGATAATTTGATCTTCTCCACCCGCTTCGGATTACGATAGAATAATAATTTGATCTACTCCACTCGCTTAGGTTTACGATAGGAGAATAATTTGACCTACTCCACTCGCTTGAAATTACGATGGAAGAATAATTTAATCTACTCTACTCGCTTAGGATTACGATAGGAGAATAATTTGATCCACTCCACTCGCTTAGGATTACGGTAGGAGAATAATTTGATCTACTCCACTCGCTTATGATTACGATAGGAGAATAATTTGATCTACTCCACTCGCTTAGGATTACGATAGGAGAATAATTTGATCTACTCCATTCGCTTAGGATTAACAAACGGTTTGTGAAGTTTATTTTTGAGTTTCAAACACTGAAAAGTTACCGATTGATGTTATTATAATCACTCAGTTGTGTATCTCTCTGCTTCCTCTCAATTCAACTTTTTTTGCCGTGACGCGCTTCTAGAGACCCATGCTCTGTGAATCGTGTCAGTGGACTTGAGGAACGGTAAAGCGGAGAAAATAATTTGGACTCATCCGCCACCATGTTCATTCAACTGGGTCCTCAAATATGGTCTAGTATTCAAATTATGGAAGAAATACGAGTTTCGCAGTGGAAATGTGGTGGTTGGGTGTGAGTATTGATTTACATTTCAAAGTTTTACGGGACAATCACGAACAGTTTGTGAGGTTTATTTTGGACTTTAAAACACTAAAAAATTACCGATTCATGTTAATATGATCACTCGGTTGTGTATCTCTCTGCTTCCTCTCAATTCAACCTTTTTGCCGTGACACGCTTTTAGAGACCCATGCTCTGTGAATAGTGTCAGTGGACTTGAGGAACGGTGAAGCGGAAAAAAATAATTTGACTTTTTCGCCACCATGTCCATCTAACTGGGTCCTCAAATATGATCTAGTATTCAAATTATGGAAGAAATACGAGTTTCGCAGTGTAAATGTGGTGGTTGGGTGTGAGTATTGATTTACGTTTCGAAACTTTACAGGACAATCACAAACAGTTTGTGAGGTTTATTTTTGAGTGTAAGACACTGAAAAAACCGGTTTTTGTTAATAAAATCACTCGGTTGTGTATCTCTCTGCTTCCTCTCAATTCAACCTTTTTGCCGTGACACGCTTTTAGAGACCCATGCTCTGTGAATAGTGTCAGTGGACTTGAGGAACGGTGAAGCGGAGAAAATAATTTGATTTATCCGCCACCATGTTCATCTAACTGGGTCCTCAAATATGGTCTAGTATTCAAATTATGGAAGAAATACGAGTTTCGCAGTGGAAATGTGGTGGTTGGGTGTGAGTATTGATTTACGTTTAAAAAATTAACGGGACAATCACAAACGGTTTGTGAGGTTTATTTTTGAGTTTAAATCACTGAAAAATACCAATTGATGTTAATATAATCATTCAGTTGTGTATTTCTCTGCTTCCTCTCAATTCAACCTTTTTGCCGTGACGCGCTTTTAGAGACCCATGCTCTGTGAATCGTGTCAGTGGACTTGAGGAACGGTAAAGCGGAGAAAATAATTTGGACTTATCCGCCACCATGTTCATCCAACTGTATCCTCAAATATGGTCTAGTAATCAAATTATGGAAGAAATACGAGTTTCGCCGTGTAAATGTGGTGGTTGGGTGTGAGTATTGATTTACATTTCAAAGTTTTACGGGACAATCACGAACAGTTTGTGAGGTTTATTTTAGACTTTAAAACACTAAAAAAATACCGATTCATGTTAATATGATCACTCAGTTGTGTATCTCTCTGCTTCCTCTCAATTCAACCTTTTTGCCGTGACACGCTTTTAGAGACCCATGTTCTGTGAATCGTGTCAGTGGACTTAAGGAACGGTGAAGCGGAGAAAATAATTTGATTTTTCCGCCACCATGTTCATCTAACTGAGTCCTCAAATATGGTCTAGTATTCAAATTATGGAAGAAATACGAGTTTCGCAGTGGAAATGTGGTGGTTGGGTGTGAGTATTGATTTACGTTTAAAAAATTAACGGGACAATCACAAACGGTTTGTGAGGTTTATTTTTGAGTTTAAATCACTGAAAAATACCAATTGATGTTAATATAATCATTCAGTTGTGTATTTCTCTGCTTCCTCTCAATTCAACCTTTTTGCCGTGACGCGCTTTTAGAGACCCATGCTCTGTGAATCGTGTCAGTGGACTTGAGGAACGGTAAAGCGGAGAAAATAATTTGGACTTATCCGCCACCATGTTCATCCAACTGTATCCTCAAATATGGTCTAGTAATCAAATTATGGAAGAAATACGAGTTTCGCCGTGTAAATGTGGTGGTTGGGTGTGAGTATTGATTTACATTTCAAAGTTTTACGGGACAATCACGAACAGTTTGTGAGGTTTATTTTAGACTTTAAAACACTAAAAAATTACCGATTCATGTTAATATGATCACTCAGTTGTGTATCTCTCTGCTTCCTCTCAATTCAACCTTTTTGCCGTGACACGCTTTTAGAGACCCATGTTCTGTGAATCGTGTCAGTGGACTTAAGGAACGGTGAAGCGGAGAAAATAATTTGATTTTTCCGCCACCATGTTCATCTAACTGAGTCCTCAAATATGGTCTAGTATTCAAATTATGGAAGAAATACGAGTTTCGCAGTGGAAATGTGGTGGTTGGGTGTGAGTATTGATTTACGTTTGAAAATTTTACGGGACAATCACAAACGGTTTGTCAGGTTTTTTTTTGAGTTTGGATCACTGAAAATTACCAATTGATGTTAATATAATCACTCAGTTGTGTATTTCTCTGCTTCCTCTCAATTCAACCTTTTTGCAGTGACGCGCTTTTAGATACCCATGCTCTGTGAATCGTGTCAGTGGACTTGAGGAACGGTAAAGCGGAGAAAATGAATTGACTTATCCGCCACCATGTCCATCCAACTGTATCCTCAAATATGGTCTAGTAATCAAATTATGGAAGACATACGAGTTTCGCCGTGTAAATGTGGTGGTTAGTGTGAGTATTGATTTACATTTCAAAGTTTTACGGGACAATCACAAATAGTTTGTGAGGTTTATTTTAGACTTTAGACCGTTAAAAATTACCGATTCATGTTAATATGGTCACTCAGTTGTGTATCTCTCTGCTTCCTCTCAATTCAACCTTTTTGCCGTGACACGCTTCTAGAGTACCATGCTCTGTGAATCGTGTCAGTGGACTTGAGGAACGGTGAAGCGGAGAAAATAGTTTGACTTATCCGCCACCATGTCCAACCAACTGTGTTCTCAATTATGGTCTGTTTTTCAAATTATGGAAGAAATAAGAGTTTCGCAGTGGAAATGTGATGGTTGGGTGTGAGTATTGATTTACGTTTCGAAACTTTACAGGACAATCACAAACAGTTTGTGAGGTTTATTTTTGAGTGTAAGACACTGAAAAAACCGGTTTTTGTTAATAAAATCACTCGGTTGTGTATCTCTCTGCTTCCTCTCAATTCAACCTTTTTGCCGTGACACGCTTTTAGAGACCCATGCTCTGTGAATAGTGTCAGTGGACTTGAGGAACGGTGAAGCGGAAAAAAATAATTTGACTTTTTCGCCACCATGTCCATCTAACTGGGTCCTCAAATATGATCTAGTATTCAAATTATGGAAGAAATACGAGTTTCGCAGTGTAAATGTGGTGGTTGGGTGTGAGTATTGATTTACATTTCAAAGTTTTACGGGACAATCACGAACAGTTTGTGAGGTTTATTTTAGACTTCAAAACACTAAAAAATTACCGATTCATGTTAATATGATCACTCAGTTGTGTATCTCTCTGCTTCCTCTCAATTCAACCTTTTTGCCGTGACACGCTTTTAGAGACCCATGTTCTGTGAATCGTGTCAGTGGACTTAAGGAACGGTGAAGCGGAGAAAATAATTTGATTTTTCCGCCACCATGTTCATCTAACTGGGTCCTCAAATATGGTCTAGTATTAAAATTATGGAAGAAATACGAGTTTCGCAGTGGAAATGTGGTGGTTGGGTGTGAGTATTGATTTACGTTTAAAAATTTTACGGGACAATCACAAACGGTTCGTGAGGTTTATTTTGAGTTTGGATCACTGAAAAATACCAATTGATGTTAATATAACACTCAGTTGTGTATTTCTCTGCTTCCTCTCAATTCAACCTTTTTGCCGTGACGCGCTTTTAGAGACCCATGCTCTGTGAATCGTGTCAGTGGACTTGAGGAACGGTAAAGCGGAGAAAATGAATTGACTAATCCGCCACCATGTCCATCCAACTGTATCCTCAAATATGGTCTAGTAATCAAATTATGGAAGAAATACGAGTTTCGCCGTGTAAATGTGGTGGTTGGGTGTGAGTATTGATTTACATTCCAAAGTTTTACGGGACAATCACAAATAGTTTGTGAGGTTTATTTTAGACTTTGGACCGTTAAAAAATTACCGATTCATGTTAATATGATTACTCAGTTGTGTATCTCTCTGCTTCCTCTCAATTCAACCTTTTTGCCGTGACGCGCTTCTAGAGACCCATGCTCTGTGAATCGTGTCAGTGGACTTGAGGAACGGTAGAGCAGAGAAAATAATTTGACTAATCCGTCACCATGTCCATTCAACTGGGTCCTCAAATATGGTCTAGTAATCAAATTTTGGAAGAAATACGAGTTTCGCAGTGGAAATGTGGTCGTTGGGTGTGAGTATTGATTTACGTTTCAAAACTTTACGGGACAATCACAAACAGTTCGAGAGGTTTACGAAAGGAGATTAATTTGACCTACTCCACTCGCTTAAGTTTACGATAGGAGAATAATTTGATCTACTCCACTCGCTTGAAATTACGATGAAAGAATAATTTTAATCTACTCCACTCGCTTAGGATTACGATAGGAGAATAATTTGATTTACTCCACTTGCTTAGAGTTACGATAGGATGATAATTTGATCTTCTCCACCCGCTTCGGATTACGATAGAATAATAATTTGATCTACTCCACTCGCTTAGGTTTACGATAGGAGAATAATTTGACCTACTCCACTCGCTTGAAATTACGATGGAAGAATAATTTAATCTACTCTACTCGCTTAGGATTACGATAGGAGAATAATTTGATCCACTCCACTCGCTTAGGATTACGATAGGAGAATAATTTGATCCACTCCACTCGCTTAGGATTACGGTAGGAGAATAATTTTATCTACTCCACTCGCTTATGATTACGGTAGGAGAATAATTTGATCTACTCCACTCGCTTAGGATTACGATAGGATAATAATTTGATCTACTCCACTCGCTTAGGATTAACAAACGGTTTGTGAAGTTTATTTTTGAGTTTCAAACACTGAAAAGTTACCGATTGATGTTAATATAATCACTCAGTTGTGTATCTCTCTGCTTCCTCTCAATTCAACTTTTTTTGCCGTGACGCGCTTCTAGAGACCCATGCTCTGTGAATCGTGTCAGTGGACTTGAGGAACGGTAAAGCGGAGAAAATAATTTGGACTTATCCGCCACCATGTTCATTCAACTGGGTCCTCAAATATGGTCTAGTATTCAAATTATGGAAGAAATACGAGTTTCGCAGTGGAAATGTGGTGGTTGGGTGTGAGTATTGATTTACATTTCAAAGTTTTACGGGACAATCACGAATAGTTTGTGAGGTTTATTTTAGACTTTAAAACACTAAAAAATTACCGATTCATGTTAATATGATCACTCAGTTGTGTATCTCTCTGCTTTCTCTCAATTCAACCTTTTTGCCGTGACGCGCTTCTAGAGACCCGTGCTCTGTGAATCGTGTCAGTGGACTTGAGGAACGGTAAAGCGGAGAAAATAATTTGACTTTTCCGCCACCATGTCCATCCAACTGTGTCCTCAAATATGGTCTAGTATTCAAATTATGGAAAAAAAAACGAGTTTCGCAGTGTAAATGTGGTGGTTGGGTGTGAGTATTGATTTACGTTTCAAAACTTTACGGGACACTCACAAACGGTTTGTGAGGTTTATTTTTGAGTGTGAAACACTGAAAAATACCAATTGATGTTAATATAATCACTCAGTTGTGTATCTCTCTGCTTCCTCTCACTTCAACCTTTTTGCCGTGACGCGCTTCTAGAGACCCGTGCTCTGTGAATCGTGTCAGTGGACTTGAGGAACGGTAAAGCGGAGAAAATAATTTGACTTTTCCGCCACCATGTCCATCCAACTGTGTCCTCAAATATGGTCTAGTATTCAAATTATGGAAAAAAACGAGTTTCGCAGTGTAAATGTGGTGGTTGGGTGTGAGTATTGATTTACGTTTCAAAACTTTACGGGACACTCACAAACGGTTTGTGAGGTTTATTTTTGAGTGTGAAACACTGAAAAATACCAATGATTGTTAATATAATCACTCACTTGTGTATCTCTCTGCTTCCTCTCAATTCAACCTTTTTGCCGTGACGCGCTTCTAGAGACCCGTGCTCTGTGAATCGTGTCAGTGGACTTGAGGAACGGTAAAGCGGAGTAAATAATTTGACTTAACCGCCACCATGTCCATTCAACTGGGTCCTCAAATATGGTCTAGTATTCAAATTATGGAAGAAATACGAGTTTCCCCCTTTCATACTAATATTTACTATGGTGTCTGTCTGTCTGTCTGTCTGTCTGTCCTTCCGGAGAGATATCTCTTTTCAAAGTCTACTCTAACTACTCATTTTTTCTAGAAAGTTTCTTCATTACCCGAGAACGCAAAATTCCAAATATCTCGTCAATAGCGATCTCCTAATCATAGTTATCACCTAATCTCTTAACTATGGAGAAAAATTTCAAAATACTTCAATTAGAACGAAATTTGGAGGGTAGGTGAATCGACCTAGAAAAAATCGATAGCCGCGATACCAGCCGGCTGTGACCTCATCTTCATGCCCAAATAGGCGAAAGTACCCAAAATGCACCCAAAATTCATGATCTTCGATTTCTATAAAAATTGAATACAAGAAAGATTACGTATGATAGATTATAGAAACTTGTTTCCTTTTTTGAAAAGTCATCAAATATGGCGAATATGATCGACTTTTCGTACAGACGAGATAGAGGGT